>MU376017.1:0-76838 GCA_022495235.1 Xylaria curta | reverse complement strand
AATTTTTAAAATTATAAAAATTATAAACTATATTAATATTTATTTTTTATTTTTAAAAAATTATTTTAAATAATATAATATTAATTTATTAGCTAATTATATTTAATAATAAAAACAAATTAAAAATAAACGCTTTATAGTTTAAACTATAAAAATTAAATAAAATAATAAATATACTAAACAAAAAAAGCTTAAATAAAAAAAACATAAACATAAAAAAAAATAAAAAAATTAAAATTTTTTTTATATTTATTAGTTAGCTTTGCTTATTTATATTAGTACTATAATTAATACATAATTAAATTAAATATTTAATATACCAAATTTTTGATCCACTTTACTTTTAGCTTGGGGGCCTAGTTGGGAGCCCAGCTTAACAGAGCCTACGGGCTTTGGGCCCAGCCCAACTCAGCCCATGGGTTCTTGGCGGGCCCCCATGGGGGCCCAAATGCCAACCTTAAACCGTTGTGAGGGTTCATACCGTACATGCCGTAGAGGAAACACATAATGCCCGACTCATCCACCATTTGGCGGGAAGCAGGTCCTTGATTCGCAAGTGACCTGTTTATGACCTGGCTCGATCCTCAGGAACCCCTCCCGGAAGTAAGTCGATCATCTGTTCGCTGGGTCTTTTGGTGGAATTATTGTACAAACTTAGCCACCTACACCTTCGAATTTTTCGGCACTCTACCACGGAGTCGACAGTGACAAGAGAGAAGCCATTCAGAAGAAAGCTCTTGAATTTGTCTCATTTTTTGAAATTCAACCCTTCCTAGCCCCTGTGAAGTTGAAGATTACTGATAAGGCGATACGAATTCAGATACTTCAACAGGCGACAGGGTCATTTGACAGCATCTTTAACACCGTCTGTTATCAACATAGGTAGTCACTGTCAGCATTGAATATACTCAATTTCGTAAGCGTTCATCTGTCTCCATTCCACTGTCGCTATGTAAGGCTCGCCACACAACTAGCCGTCGTGATGTCTTCAGGTGGTCCAAACATACAGAACTCCCGATTCGATCAGCCACACCACAATATTTGGATTGGACAATGGCATAGGTATCTTCCTTCAGTGCCGCTAAGGTGCCCTTTCCAAAGGGATGAAATGGTATTTCTGATTAGCTGCATACGACACAGCACGTAGATGCGAGCCTTTACCTAGGATAGAGGCGGAGGGTAACAAGTGACCCTGCCTGCAGGACCAGAAAATACTTAGTACCAGTCTGAGGATCGACGCTGAAGAGGAGGCATTCGTCCTCTAGCCCAGAGGACGGACCTATCTTTCTCTACCCTACCCCCAAGATTCTATTGCATGTAGCGGTCCGCCAGGAGGATAACAGGACGTATAATACCGAGATAATCATAACGGTATCACCGGAATAAACACAACTATTCCAAGCCAAGTGTTCGAGTCTGAGGTACACGGTCAAAATACAAGTTTATACAGTGAGTCAGCTATATAGGCATGTACAGCGAGGTAAAGTATAATAGACCGACCACCGACCGCCGGCCTATCCTATCATACATAAGTACAGATCGCCACGGGGTTTCATGCAGCGAATTGCTCTCAGCATCAGCATTCCGATCTAACCCGCAAGGATGAATAGCGTCCTGGTTTCGGCAATTCTTTTCCTCTCCCATGTGTCGTCATCACTTTTCCTCAATGAACCGACACTACACGCATCGCAAGACACAAGCTAGCTGAGCGTACTTTAGAATCTCTTCTTCTGGCTTATTAAGCTAGGATGTGAGAGATTCGCGCGCGAAGCGGTACCCATCTTGTGAACAAGCTGTCTCCTATCCCAAGCAGGGGAGCGTCCCTCGACAACAGCAACGATCTCCTGTCCGAAGCGGGCGGCAAACTGTTTCTTTCCCGAACCCGTCGACCGCTTCTTGTTGACGATGTCGAGAATCCATATAATGGCCTGGCGCCGACGGGCGCGCGCATTGATGGGCTCGGGAATATCGAGCGCGTTACCACCACCCGCCATCCCCTTCAGACTGCGCACGCGCACGATAGGCGCCACCGAGTCGATCGCGACCGTGAGGTATAGGAGCGGGTTTAGCGGTAGCTGTTCTGGTGGCGGGGACCCTGGGAGGAGGGGTCGCAGGGGTGAGATCTTAGGTGGCGGAGTTGTGCGGAGGTAATTGAGGATTAGGGAGACGTGCTGTTTGGATATGGGCGTTAGCTTGGGTCTTTCTCATTTGCTTTCGTTTCCGTGGGGAAGGGTCTAGTTTGATTAAATCGCTTTTCAGGTCTCCCATTACAGGCCGCGGATGAAGAGGCCACAGATATAAGGAAAAGTGGGTGGGAGTGCAAGAAAAACTGCATAGCAGCAATAAATGTATGCGCACCTTTTGTGCCTTGCTCAGCTTCCCATCGCGCATGAGCATTCTCGTGACCTGGTGGATGACGGGATGGTGGCGGTTCTGTAACTGATCTTGCTTGGAAGGCGGCTTGGGCATGCCATATTTAAGGCCCTCGGCGATGAGATCGAGGGCATCTTGGCCGGCAGCAGCCTGTTCGAGAGCGGCAATGGCCTCGGCGTTCATAAAGTTATCGGCAAACGGCTCAATGGGGTAGGGTTCTTTTGGTATTATTTCTGACGGGGGCAGATCTCCATCGTCCGTGGGTGGGCGTATCGATGTTGTGTCGGCAAACCCTCTCTTTCCCAAGGGCACGACTGCCCTCGTCGTAGTTGCCGGGACATGTTGGTGAGGCCTCGATGGCCGTGTCCGGACGGCGAGACTGCGCAGTGACCGCCAGGGATTTATTTTTGATGCCATTTTCTCATTTGGGGTAGAGCGTGTCCGCCCACCGGTTCCAACCCCTCAGCTGCGTAGTCAGGCGCCCCAATTGGTCGGTTGTCCCGTCTGTCGTCGTTGTCGTCGTGTTGCGAGCGCCGGTCAGCTATATCTTCAATAAATTTTGGGTACGTCCAGCGAAGTTACCGGTTGAGGTTGTTCCGGTGCAGGGTGCAGGGGTTTCTGTGGCTTGATCACCTACCCGGTTTCTGGGTAAGGATGGCTTACGATATGTGGCTGTTTATCTAAGCCAAAATAGGGTGTCTCTTATCTCCATTCTGCCCCCCCATTCCGATTTGAACGGTCGAGCCACGACTGATAAGAAATGGGAATCAGCCACACCCCACTCTCCTACGCCTCCCCTACCACCCCTATGCGCGTTAAGTTAAGGTAGCAGTTTGAAATACCACACTAACTAACTTCTAGACATGCTATTCATAGTGTGGCCATTGCTTTTTCCATTTCCATTGCAACCCAAGTCACACCACGGCTCTGACCCGCCCAGAACGGCGACTTCTATGATCGGCATTCCCTAAGCAGCTAACAGCAGGGCAGAAATCCCCGGAATCCTCATCCTGTTCTACTGCTTACTTAGTCGAGGTAAGAGCTGACCCGGAAGAGTCGGCAGTGCGGGACAAACGAGAAGCGAGAAGCAGCCCATCAGCTGCCGCCAACGGCTATTGCGTCTGTCTTGGTCTGTCTTGTCTGGCTGTCTGTCTGTATGGTTGTTTGAATTTCTGCATTTCCTCGCTCGCCGCCCGTGCCGTCTCTGATCCGGCATGATACTTATGTGGTCTGGCCTGGCCTGTCTGTGTCTATCACTCGCCCCCCTCAAGGAGGATCAAATCAATCATGTGATATGGTAGCCAATGTCGTGGGCGTCGGTCTGTACGTCGACTGCCTGCATCACATCAACTACCCGCATGTGATTCCTCAGTATCCCTACATGGTACATACTATGGTATCATCCATATTTGTACGTACATGGCATTTACAAACCTCGACGTTGTATTCTGGATCCGCCTCCCCACCTCCCGTACTGTACTTGGCCGCCGCCATGTAAGGGACCGAAATATTGGTTTCCCCGGTTTGCTAGTTAGACTAGTCTAGCGAAATAGGGGACTTCAGGTGGCTTCAGAACTCGTCTATCTGGTCCTACAATGGCTAGTGTACCTGTCTCGCCTGTTGGTTCATGATCGGCAAGTAGTCCTGGGATAGGGAAATCCGTTGCACGTTTGCTTACTCTCAGAGTAAGTCCCATGCATTGGGGCTCTGTTCTAGATTTAGTGTATTCTGCCCTACGCCAGTCTAGTCTATCTATACTAAGTCTGGGATATCGTATATTTGTTATCTTGAATGGCTGAATCTCGAGTTGTCTCGGACTTGGTTGTGCCACTTGATTCATTACGTATATATCATTCTGTAAGGCTATTGGGTGGTAATTCTTTTCCCGCTCTCCTCAACGACGCCAATGCCATGCAGGCTTGTTGCTTTGCGCCAATGGCGTGTCACACGTCCTGCTCTGTAATCCAGCCCCTTGCCTGGTGTCACCACGGTGCTGCAGCACGCCACAAAAAATCCCTATTTCTCGCATTGAAATCTTTATTTTCACCCTCCTCCAACCCACTTCCCACCACTAGCCCGCCCACGCCCGTCCGCCCGTCACCATGTCGTCGGCGGCGCTTGTCACGAGACTTGGAATGTAATTATGTCAGACCATATCCCGTCCCCGAAGCTAGTGTAGAGCTAAAAGCTAGCTAGCTCTCTCACTCCCCATCTCGCCTTATCGCGCTATGCCCGGAAATAGACAAACATTAAATGTCGTGCGTCTGAATTTGAATGGAACTCCGTATGGTATCTATGGCTCTGGCTGAGGTGACTCGTCATCCGCCCCCAGGTCAAGCCCACTGAGTGATCTACAGGCTACATGACACTAGGTTCTGATCTCCTTCCCCCACTATGGTGTAGGTAGTAGGAAGGTGTGTAGGTGTGTGCATACCTCTGTATGCATACGACTGTAGAAAGTTATGTTTAGGGCAACTCTCTATTTGAGTTCTGTCTTGCCTATTGCTAGATAGTGTGGAATGGCTGGCGCGGTGGGCCAATATGTAGCTCAACTTGGACGAATGGATGGATAGTAGCGCTGCGACGGTGCCAACGCGTCCGAGGTCTTGGCCCCAATCGCATCCCACGTCGATGGGATTTGAGTACCGTAACCCCTATCCAACCCCGGTATCACCACTCTTACACCGGGCGTAATTGATAAGAGGTAGGTAGAAGCAGCACGAAATATCGAAGGCATATCATATCGTATTGCCAACGACCTTACCCTCCCTTCATGGAACCCTGGATGATGGAGTGCTTGACTGGCGAGTATGGTCGTGGGGTTTCCCATCCTCCCCAACAGGTATGCGCTGATATCTGTCCGAGGTTGCATACCTAGGCATGTTCGTAAACGTAATCTGGGATGGGCTCACCGAGAGTTACTCTCTAGTGCGAAACTAGATAATTATTCACAATTCTTCCAGAGAAAAGCAATCAATGCGTCACTCGATAGTTTGATTCAATCGACAATGTTTAATTTCGCATTTTGTCTCGATCTCGTTTGTCGCAGTTTTCCATGAGTTATTTTTCTTTTGCGCCTTGGCCCCCTCACCCCTTTCGATCGTTTCTTAGCCTTCGTGTCGTCGACTCCATGCCCCTGTGCAACTGGTCCAAAAATGTCTGACGATGGTCATCCATCTTCGTGACTATGTCAGCCCTCCCTCCATCCCGGCTTCTTCCACCACCATTTTCGCCTCTCCATGTAGCAAGAGTAAGCTACATGAGAAGAGGGGTCGCCTCAGAGAGGGCGCCCTGGATGATCCTTATCCTGTTTGGTAAAAAGGAGACAATTGGACTGGCAAAGGAAGTAATTAATGAAAATGATAAGAGGAAAACTAAACTCATTTCCGAACTCCTTTCCAGATGCCCATGTGAAAAGACAGTTCCGGTTCAATTACCTTGGACCTTGGCCCTTGACCTAATCTGTAGAACACCTCGAGAGCAAATTCGGTGTAACCCGACCGAAGACAGCGATTTCCCTCGTCCTGAGCCTCCAAGTCCCTAGTCCGGGAAAAAGAAAAGAAATAAAAAGAAAATCAAAGATGACATTTCTGGCGGCCCCCGCAAGACGCCAGTACGACTCGGCTCTCCGCAATATGCACGGGTGAGAAAGATGCCTGTACTGGAAAAAGACCAATCAAAAAAAATGTCGTGCGCCGGCTGTATGACGAGGTCGTAACGGAACGCTGGGGTATCTTCCCTTTCCCTCGTTGGCCGTGGGGCCGCTAGATCGTTTCCGAAACTCCGATTGGTATCAAACGGGACAGGGAGAACAAATAATGGAAAAGAAAAGCGTAGTCTTGAAACTTGAAATAAACCCCTATTCCATCGCAACGATACTGATAACCAGAGTGGCGGCCAGCGAAAATGAAGACCGAAAGGTCAAATACACCCCCGGTTGAGTGATCATCTGATCGATTTGCTCGCTCACCATGCGCTGCTAAGCCCCGAGCTGGTGCTGAGCCAGGTAAACGCAGCTTCGGCAGCGTCTTCTCTAGCGTTGTGGAGGTTGTTCCCGTCGTACCAATAACGCGCTTCGAAGCGCTTACCGTACACGACAACGACGCTGGACCAGGCTGTACGGCCACCTAACGAACGACAAAGCAAGTGTTAATAAATGAGAGAATTACTTCTTTATAGTCCGTGGGGCTATTATAGTGGTTGAAGAGACTTGCCTCGTCGATCTGACACAAGTTGATAGTCAGGTGGCTGGATTTGATAATCACGGCACACCTCTAGCCAATATGGTCAGTTTTGTTCTCTAGCATGAAAACATAGGAGTGCTTCCCACCTTCGAGTTTGTCTTGCCACGAAGGACTTGACTGGTGAGAGCGGCGAGAACCGGACGGCATAGTGTTCAGGTGCCTAATGAGGTAATAGTAGGTGGTGCAAGGCCTGCAAATCTGGTCAAATTCGATATGCGGTCGAGTCAAGCTTCTAGGTTCAGTCCACACCGAGACGAATGAACAGAACTTAAAGCAAGTGTGAAGAAGGATAAAAGGGCGGCCTTGTACGGTTTACGGGAACAATCTATCTGTTTTTGAGCTTTCGATGATAGACAATGTTTAACCAACCACGCTAGGGCTAGGCGTTTAAATAAGGCGTCGATTTGCTAGACCTTTATCCCTTCCGTGGCTGGTCCACTTCGTATGTCTCTCCGTTAGATAGTAGTAGGTACCTACGGTTTCCCGATAGTACCTGATGATATCGGACGGAAAACGCGCGAGCAATAGAGGTCGATAGTGATGTGGCAGCTAAGGATTAGCTAGAGGCGCCCTAGAAGACTGTTTGCACAACGGTGATGCAGCACGGATATGGGAAGGAAATTATTCGGCAAATTCGACGGCATCATGCATCATGGATGGGTGTATACGGTGTTTGGTGATAGGAGGGAGTGGTCAAAGGGGTGTGAAAAAGCGTAGAACGAAGCAAGATTAAACTGGGCAAAGCAACACATGTGGGAAGGGGGAAACAATCAAGTAGATCATCACAGACGGGAAAGTGAACGCCTGGCTTTTTTTATCATGATATCTAAGAGAGGCGAAGTGAACCACAAAGAGTAGGTCACCTGCCCTCTTCGTCTCCAGTATTGCTGGTCCTGTAGTAAGTCCCATCCCCGTATTTGCTTTTTCTCAACATGCTGAGACTCAATTCTCCTATTCACCTTTTCTGGGACGGTGGGCCCCAAGATCTTCCCAGCATGACTAGAAGCGGGAGCGCGAAACAACGTAGTTAGACCAATACTTCGTTTGTGTGTGACATCGAGGTCTCTTTCATTTGTGGTATAGGGTGATATGCAAGAGCTGCTAGACGCAGGCTGGCCCACCCGCGCCGAACAATTGGGGCGCAAAAGAAAGAAAGAGGCAACAAACGTGGTTAGTAAGGTGGGTATCTCTATACATCCACGTCGATAGCCTAACTAGCACGATGCGGGAAAAGAATGAGGGAGATTGTAAATGAAATCTACACTCTGTTCCCCACAGCGGCATACAAATGTTGTTGTTGATAAACTCTGCTAGTTCCTGCTGTAACCTGTAGGTATGTCTCACCTTCTTGTCAAACACGCATGAGTGCTGTCGTTAAACTGCATGTCTCGTTGGGCATCGTGTCACTTACTAGGGGTTGCATATCGGGTAAGTGTAGTAGCTTGTGGTATGCAATTATTCCACGGTCAAAACAACTCGGCTGATAGCTTCGGATGAGCTGATCATCGTATTAAAAGACGGTATTCCGCTCAGTAGCGTGGTGTACCAGAGAGATACGGTAGACAGGAAACTAGTTTGTACCCAACCATGCACAGTAGAAGGATGAGCTTGTGGCACATGACTTAGGACTCAGGCGAGAATGCATTACCATTCCTCGAAAACCGTTACGACCCAATGGGACGGAATTGGCTGCACAACGAAACCGTAACACGAAGCGTAAGTAGTAAGGTCGGAACGAAGAAAATTCCCCGAGTCATCGTATTGTAACACATAGGTAGGCTGACAGCGCCTGACACTACCGGGTGCTACGAGGACGCTGAGAACTAGGAAGAACCATGCGTTAGTTGCGGCATGCAAAGCTCATCCTTCTCGTTTCGTTTTTCTTTTACCAATACCGGTGGGTATGGCTTAGTTTGCGTTCTATAATATGTGCCGAAAATCCTGGAAATGTTCTCGTAATCCGACGATAGTTGCTTTTTCTATAGCTGATCAGGGGTGGGGGTAGGATTGCATTAGCCGATTAGGAAGGCCCTTGGCTGCCGCAAGTGATTTTCGAGGCCAGGCCCTACTGGGCGAAGCTTATCCTAGTCGTATCTGGTTCCTAATTTGCAGGGTTTAGGGCCAAAATGTTCAATAACAGGTAGGCAAATGGGACCTGACCAATACTGATATGAAGCTTGACTCTGAGTTCGAAACAAACAATGTAAGAGCCTGATGCGATTTCCTCACCCGAAGGAAAGGTGAGTCCTGGGACCGCAATGCCAATTCCCTTGTTGGGTAAGATTCAATAGGACGGCGTGTATCGATTGATGCGCTGCCATTGGTACACGGGAGCCGGCCCCGAGATTGCTCTCGCTCCGTCGAGTCGCAGATCACTTAGATCGTTGAAGCCATTATGCCAAAGATACGTTAACAGATTCGGTGTCCTCTTTCTTGGCCCATTATTATTTGCAACCGGCTAGCGACCTAGTGTAGCTTCGGAAGAAGGCCTTCAACTGGCGAGGTAGGCAAGTGGGTCGTTGAGAGAGGATGGATAGCCAACGACGATCAAGTCCGCTAGCTACGAGGGCTCCCATCCTTGTTGATTGTAGTCAGTAATTAGCCAGCACAACCGTGATGTAGCCCGGACGCCCTATCTACAAGCTTCCACACACGGGAACTTAGACCTTCGGATAAGACTAGTGGTGACCGTGACATCTAGATAAGGCCTGTTTTGTTTTTAATGTGTTTTAGCAATGCTTACTTGGGGTATGTTATAATACGAAACTATTAGCTTTCTGGCCGTACGTGGCAGGTCTGGAATAAGCAGGTAAACTGAGGGTCTACACACACGATTGTGACCAGGCATTGAATTGTAGCCAATGCTCATACGGCTGAAATGTCGGAGGACGGCCCCCAGGTTGCTGGCGGACATAACAGGGAGACCGGTTCATGCTGTCGTTAGGTTATCAGCCACTAGCCTAGTTGCAGCTTTGCAAAACTTACACGAACGGCTAGACTGATATGATTCCAATGTGATAGTTGAACCATAGGATGGGAAATCGCATGGTACGCGAGGATATTCCCCGAGATGGATCGATACCGAGAGTCTGGGTCGGCCCGCATGCAGCAAGATAGTCACCCAAGGATTGGTCGAATCACAATTCAACCTAATGGGGTTGTTTGCTAGTGGGTAACAGAACAGTGTGAAATGATTCTGACAATAGGCCGAACACGTGCCCGAGCAGTGTTGAATTAAGGGTGTTACAGTCTATCCGTCGATTAACTCTTGGTGCACTCAGAACCTATGTTAGTGTTACTTCGGCAACTCCTCCGGAATCGCAGTATACAGAGGAATAACGTGATTGCAAGTCGTAGATCGGGCTTGTTGCTGTGGAGGCTTTCTTCAATTCAACCAAGCAACGCTGGCCATGCTCAATGCTACATAACAGCCCATATTATAGAAGGGAGTAGCTTGTGCGGCGTCGTGCTCATGCAAGCGATGTCATATCCACTGGCCAATGAGAAGTACTTTGACATGAGACGTCGCGGATAATTATCTGTATGCTATTGATTAGCCAAGATAATCCGCAGGTTTATTGCTCAAGACCGTCGCACTTACACTATACTTCATTAAGTCAGCAGTCTGAGTGCTTCTCACTGGATAAATGCACAAGCTCGGTCATACAAGTCACTGGGACTTCTATTAGTCTTTAGGACAGTGGTAATGGGCCAAATCTCGGGCAAAAGCCCCTGCATAAATACGGCATCACAAACATCGTCCAGTGAATGATGCTTGTACGGCTAGCCTAGTAGGTGATAATGTGGTGGAGTCTCTTGTGGAGGGTTGAACTCGGGATCTCATCTCGCAGATACAAACAGATCTAGAAAGCTAGAGAAGGCAGGAAGATGGGTAGCATTCGTTTGCAAGCAACAGGCTAGCAAGAGGGTACTTCTAACGGCATGCTGCAGCCCGACGGGCCGAAAACCAGGCAATGGCCGCTTAGGAGAGAATATGGTAGCGGAGCGGTAATTTTCGGGCCCCCTGGTTTGAGAAGGCTCGCTTTTCCCCGTCACGTGCTTCAAGGGCGATATAGCTCGAGAGGGCACATTGAGTAATACTCGCTGGTCATGATTGAACATGTTGTGCTCGGTTTGTCAGACAGCGACATCCATAGTTGTGTTGCAGACAGACCGGCGGGAGCGTGCAGGGCATATGGAAGCCTAAACGGTCTCGTAAAGCGTCACTCGGCAGCATTGCTGCATATTCTCGCCGGATCTAACGAGTCGTAGCTGTCGTGATACCTACACGGGGGCCTCGATGGCGGGAACCTCATTCTAGAGAGTGTGGAATAATGACCCTAAAGGGGCCGGCCGTGGTCATTTCAGCAGCACCTGATGATAATCCGTACGCTTCTCTGTGAGACGATAGAGACCTTGGGGTAAAGTTGCCATCATTATGAAGGGGCGCTGGGTGATAAACGTTCTTCCAGGAAAACTCAAGGAATGCATGAAGACAAGTCAGTGCCGCGGGTGAAAGGCGATGGCTCCTGCCACATGTAATAGAACCTGTTCTATTGTGCGAAAATATAGGAGAGGAGAGGAAATGGGAAATGGGACTCGCCGGCTCTGCGGGTTTGGTACGTTGGTTGCTCCACCCTATTAGGGAGGCAGGCACCTTACGCCTCACGCCTGCCACGTTCACTTCCGACAAAATCTACCTACAATAACCTGAAGGTACCTGCCTGTAAGCTGCAGTGTGAATGTAATACCTACTTATACGTGCATTACATAATCCAATAGGTGGGCAGAATAAGGCTTACCTAGAAGCCCATAATTAAGCATATTCATTGGCCAATCATGGCTGATTCAAACTCCCAAGGCCCAAGCCACATTTGATCAGCCTCCAAAAGACATCATTCTTCCCATATCGGCCACTAACTATCCCCCAACCCATTATTTGATACCTATCTCGCTCGCCCAGGCGGCCCCTTTTCTGACAAGCAAATCCACCAAACCTCAACACCGTCGGCCAAATACTACTTATCTTTCAGTCACTGGGTTCTACCCGCATTCCCGTACCGGACTATGTCACGGCGGCCGCCTAATCCTGCTGCCGAAAGGGCAGCCCAGAACCAGCAGACCATCAAGAGCCTCCTGAAGTTGGAGCCTAACAAAGTATGCGCCGACTGCAAGCGGAATAAACGTGAGTCGCCTATCGTTGCCGACATCTGTTTCTCAACTTGCTGACCTATGCACTCCAATCTACAGACCCGCGATGGGCGAGTTGGAACCTCGGCATATTCATCTGCATTCGCTGCTCCGGTATTCATCGCGGTATGGGCACGCATATCTCGCGCGTCAAGTCGGTTGATTTGGATTCCTGGACAGACGAGCAGTTACAAAGCGTGCTTAGTTGGGGAAATGCTCGTGCGAACAAATACTGGGAATCTAAGCTGGCCGCCGGCCACGTCCCTTCAGAAGCCAAGATTGAGAATTTCATAAGGACCAAGTACGAACTTAAGCGGTGGGCCATGGACGGACCCATGCCCAACCCCGCTGATCTAGATGCCGAAGGCGACGATGAAGTACCCCTAAGCATCGTCAAAGAAAAGCAGACTATTGAGCGAAAAGTGTCGCTACGCAACCCACAGGCTGCGGACACAGCGAACTCTCGGGGAGCGCCACAGGGAGATCTCATTGGTGGCGGTGATATTCCCCCGAGAGCCAGCACGGCCGGTCCTCCTTCCCATCAAGTGCCACCGAAAGCTTCGCCTGCTCCGCCGAAGGCTGCAAACCCCAAAGACTCCCTCTTGGGCCTCGATTTTCTGGGCGAAGCACCTGCTGCCCCCCCTAGGCCTTCTAGCACCACTGGTACAGGGGGCATGGGAGGCCAGTCTAGACCAGATCTCAAACAGTCCATTCTATCACTCTACGCGTCCGCCCCACGACCACAACCGCAGGCCCAGCAGCCAGGACACACATCCACTGGGTCATTCGGTGGGTTTGGTTCGATGCAATCGCCTTTACAGTCGCCCACAGGGCATCAACACCAATCCTCTACTAGCGGGGGTTTCAACGATGCCTTTGCCAATCTAAGCTTTGGAAATACGACCTCGCAGAAGAGTCCCCAGAGGGATGCATTTGCCGGGCTGACAAGCATGTCAAGCAATCGGTCCACCCCCCAACCTACGAACTCTGCTTTTTCAGGCCTCAGTGGCGGTAGCTTCTTCAACAGCAAGCCCCCCCAAGCCACAGCGCAACATCAGCAAAAACCATCTGTGACGGACAGTTTTGGTGCTTTCAGCTCTGCTGGCACTTCTGTCAAACCCGCCCAGCCATCTTCCTCTGGCCTAGGAGATCTATTTGATTGGTCTTCTCCTGCCCAGCCGGCCATGGCAGCACCTGCAGCGCCCAAGCCTGCACCCTCTACCTCAAACTCCGTCTTCAATCTCTCAGCAGCACCGGCCAAGCCAGTTGCGGCGCCGTCAGCTTCCATAACGACATCCGATGCAGACGTATGGGGAGGAAATGCATGGGGCAACCCCGAACCTGCCGTCTCGGTGGGCCCGAGGACCCCGGCGGACCCCCCACGTCCAAAGGCGAGTGTTAGCGATGATTTTGGTGGCTGGGGTAGTAGCACAGGTGGCTCGTTCGCCACCCAGAGTATAGTGCCTGGCGCATCTGGCGGATTTGCGCCTGCGCCCAAGGTTGCGGCGGACGAGGAGTTTGGTGGCTGGACGAGCAGCACGGGTGGAGCTACAAACAATGGGTCCGCGAAGCCTGCCGGCGGGTTTGGGAATGATGATCTCTTCAACAACGTCTGGGAGTAGGACATTTAAGGAATCAGAACCCAGGCTATGACGGAGGGGCATAATGGTAACCGCGCGGTTGCGGATCCAGCAGTTGTGCTTAGGGACATTTCCATCAACCATGAAAGAGCATCGATGAACGATCGAAGATGGCATGGTATGTTTAGTATATATATCAATCACGAGATAAAATGAGAAATGACGGAGGTGGTTTGGGATGAGATGAGATGAGATGAGATAGAATCATGCCTTCGATATACCATACCATGCCATAGCCGTATATATACATACAATTCAATTATCACGATTTAAAAAGACATAACGCCTATGCTATGCTATATTGCGCCGAGGGTCCACGAGTTTCTCAGGTGGCTCGACTACTTCGTGTGTTAACCCTCAACAAATCAATCCTGAACGAACCGTGCCTGTAAGAGGCTGACGCTCTCAGATCGTGAGTTCCGACGCCATGTAATCGTCCTCCCGCATTGATGTCCATGTCATGTCTATCCCGACCCTCTAATCCAAGTGCTGAGTCCGCACATCGATTCGTTCGTCCGATGCTGTTCCTCCACATTCTGTGCAATGTACAATTCGCTGCTCTGCACTTAAATTGCGCCTGCCGCGGTATTCCCTTCGCGCATCCTCTTCGCAGTGCAAGAGCTATGTAAAGACAAAGAACGGTACGCTATCAATTCGCTTCGTTTTCGTTATTGTGACCCTTTTTTTCCATTTGCTGATTTCGGATTCCCTTTGTCTAGAATATCCACTTGGCGAGGTAATAGAGCACGAGGAACACGCCGATGACGATCCCCGAGAGCTTGAAGATGGCCACCTTGTTCCCCGCTGCTGCCATGCGGCCGAGCCGACCCGCAGAACCCTTGAGCTGCGTCGACATGGAGGAGAAAGTGTCGGACTTTTCGGGAGATTCGTTAGCCTAGCTCGGGAGTATTTCTTTATTGCACGGATCCGGGTAGTGGAGAGGAAAAAGGAAAAGGAGAAGACAGGCGTACCGTGTTGTCGATCACGTCTTGCGCCCGCGCATTATCGTATATGTCGACCGTCACGCCGCGCAGCGACGATACCTTCGCCGATAGCTCCTCTAGCCGCGCATTGTTCTGGCGCTCGCGCTCATAGGCCTCGGACATCTCGGCGGGTTTAGGGTGTGTGTGTTTCGTGCTTTTGTTGAACTGCGGCTCGACTGATCGGATGCTTATTCGAAGGCCCGTCTGAAAACTGCGATCTCTATCACAGGCCGGGATTGTATGTAATAGTGAATGTACGCGCCAATATGTGTGTCGTGGAGAATATGGTTTCGGGTTCTTTGTTGAACTGTAGGTGATTAGTTTAGTCTTGTTTCAATCTCGTGAGCAACAGTGGTTGGTTGGTTGGTTGGCTGGCTTCAGGTCCAGTCGCAACTCAGAAAAGGAGTCGATGTAACTATGTATCTACCTGTTAGAGATGACGCAGGTTATGTGGCGCTCACGGCACGGGACCCTGGAGCTGCGCCACAGACTTTGAGCCGATACCCAACCCCACGTTTATGGTGGGGTTGTTTAGTGGTGTTTAGATGCCAATTGATTCGACGCTTTGCTTTGGTGGCACAGCTCAGGTCGCTGACGACAACCTTGCCGCCCGATTCGCATGTTAACGTAAATCCCATATATTATTCACGAGTTACTCTCCAATTCTCAATCGGTGATTATATATTTTGAGTGATTGAGCGGAACTTACTGATTTCCATCAATACCATTACAAAACCACCTAATACCTTACAAACAAATTACTCACATACGTTCGCGAAGAGAACTACTTATTACACCTAATAACAATTCCAAATCTCGCCAGGCTGCCTCAATCCCTAAGCTTTTGTCCCCGCAATTCTCCCATCGGTGCATCTCGCGATACCCACCACAACCTTGGAAGCTTGAAGCGACCGGTCTAACTGCCTGCACTAACGACAAGACCACCTGACATAATACCGACCTGCATAATCCCGTCTGCGTTTTAAGTTCTAATCTGGTTGCGCACCTATTTCAATCCGTCTTGTTCGACTTCGGACGAACCAACGAACGACCGACCGACCGGATCTGCCGTTACCATGGGTATCAACAACCCTCTTCCGTCGTCGCTGGCGTGTAAGTGCTTCTTGCCGTTATATCCGTCCTCACCGTCCAACTCTCTCCTCCGTCCTGCGCAATACCCTGCGCAATATCCCGCGCTCCAGATTGCTGCATTGCTACATTGATGCTAATGTCATTGTGTGGAAATAGCGGAATGCAAGAAGTGCGGCAAGATCCTGACTTCCTTCGTCGACCCGCGGCAAGCCTTCAGTCCTGACAAGATCATCCCTCCTCACATTCTCGGCAATGCCAAGGTAAGCCAACACTACCGTAGCCTTGTTTCCTCGTCGCGAATGCGAAGGCTGACCGGGCTCCATCATTAGGGTCTTGCAATCCTTACAGTCCTGAAGGCCGGCTTTCTCGGCTCCGCGCGTTTCGGTTCTGGTCTGGTCGTCGCCCGTCTCCCTGACGGTAGCTGGTCCGCGCCCTCTGCCATCGTAACTGCTGGTGGTGGCTTCGGTGGCCAGATCGGATTCGAGTTGACCGACTTTGTCTTCGTCCTCAATGACGCCAGCGCCGTCAAGACCTTCTCGCAACAAGGCTCCATCACCCTCGGTGGAAACGTCTCCATAGCGGCTGGTCCTGTCGGCCGAAATGCTGAGGCCGCCGGTGCCGCCTCTCTAAAGAGTGTTGCTGGCATCTTCAGCTACAGCAAGACCAAAGGCCTGTTCGCCGGTGTGTCGCTCGAGGGATCCGCCATCGTAGAGCGGAGAGACGCAAACGAGAAGCTATACGGCCAACGTCTGACAGCTGCTCAGCTCCTCACTGGCGCCATTAGACCGCCTTCCGCAGCTGCGCCCTTGTTGAACGTGTTAAACTCTAGGATCTTCAGCGGCACACGGCAAGGTGCGGCGCAGGATGCCATGTACAACGATGTGCCCGTGTACGACGACCGGCACGACGACGTTGTATGGAATGGCCAGCGCGGCAGCGCTTACGGCGAGGGTCAGATGAACTCCCCCCAGAGATCAAACACATGGCAAGACGACACATACGACCGACCTGGAGGCGGTGGAATCGGGCGGTCAAATACCATGGGATCGAGAGGAGCAGACGACGACTACGTATATCGCGACAAACCATCTGCAGCCCAACCTTCGGGCCCTACTAGGCCTGTGGCCCCGAAGCCTAATTTTGCAAGCAAACAGGCGCTCTTGAAAAAGAACGAAGCAGTTGCGTTATTCACCTTTGAAGCGGATCAGCCAGGCGACTTGGGTTTTAAGAAAGGCGACATTATCACGGTGCTGAAGAAGACAGAAAGCGATAACGACTGGTGGTAAGTGAATTGTAACTAAACAAAGCAATTGCGCAAACCAGCCATTACTAACAATATTCAGGACGGGTATGATTGGATCGAGACATGGCGTATTCCCAAGCAACTATGTCAAAATGACGGAGTAAAACAACCCTTACGTTGAACACTATTTCGATAAGACATGACTCTCAGGGCGGTTGGAGGTCGGGCGAAAAAAATACGGTCCCAGCAGATGCGATGAGAAAAGTTTAGCCACTTTTAGGCCACTTTCCTAGGGAAACCACCACTGCGCCTATTGTCGAAGGCATGGCGGAAATCACACTAGGACAGAGAACGTCCTCGAATGTGTATGGTGGGGGTGTTATGGATGACATGGCCCTCTCTCGCGGATTACCTTAGAATACTCAGTACACATCCACCTGTTTTCATGATACCTGATACGTTTTGAGTTGTTCTTGGACCACCTTCGCGAGTCTTGTGTTGTATCGTTTTGCCTTCTGCTGTGTATACATACTTGAGTAACTCTTTATTTGAAAGTCAGAATGTCTTATGTTTATTCACTTGTGTGTTGAGGTTTCGGCTATGTTGCGTAAAACCCTCTCCTTGGCTTGTGCTTGGTACGCTTGTGAGTTAGAGATCCTGGGGGAAAAGGGAGGAATATTGATAGAATTACCTAATTCCCATCGTCCAACATAGGCCCATCTCTAACCTAGTGTCTAGTGCTGGATCATCAAAGAACAAGGATCCAAGCGGTTAGTCAGTTGTCGTGGCGGCGATGTTCTTTTGTTTTAGAGTAAATGATTTCGGAGAATTTACCTTCCGTATTATATATCTATGACATAATCGCAATGGTGACAAGGGTGTCGCGGTGCGGCATTTGGGGGAACTAATTGGAGCAATGATAGTAGGTAGGTACCTACCTACTCGAGGACAACTGTGCTGTGGGATTTGGAAATGCGACTCTGTGCTGTTGCGCCTTGTATTACGGGCCGTGAATTGTGTGGCCATGCTGGTTTTGAGCATGTGCTATAGGTTTCCCAGTGTCTATGGCACGCCCTGGGCGAGCGGTAGGTATCGGGGGCTGTTTGATTGATCCTGGTAAGGCCATGGCGATGTTTGAACGAGTCCCATAATTTGCATGTTTGTTATTAAGTTTGATGGGCCTAAGAATGTGAAATGACATTTCTAAGAGCGATATTGGAAACCCGGTCAATTGGTATTGGGTAAGTTGAGGGGCAGGTTAAACAAGGTAAACGTTGTATCTTTAGGGATACAACTAAAAGAGCCATGCTTGAAACCTACTATGAACACTCTCAATCGTACTTATGAGACCCTATAGAAGTAATTCTTGGCTACTGATCTTCGCATAAAAACGGTTTTATTGCTCAGAAGACGACATGAGCGAGTGCTTCTTTTTATCATGAATATTGGCTGAGTGTAGGACCACCTACTGGTTAGGTATCAACTACTCTTGGTTGTATCGAGGCATCCATATCAAGGTAAACGTGTCAGGTGATTGGCCATCAGCTACTACCCTATGGAGTGGTCGTAGCGGTGATATGGGTATATATACGCCTAGGACCCCCCGAGATCTTAGAGAGACTCATGAACCATTAGAAAAGTCAAAAACGTTTTGCAGCGCTGTCTAGCTTTGACGCGAGCATATCTGTTGCCTGCAATCCGCGCAACAACAACGGTTTCCATTTACCCAATGTCTAATTCATCAGAGGATAAAGCTAACTGTTCACTGCGTTACTAGATAACTGCGACGTCTTCTCATTTATTAGCTAACTTGGTGACACGGATGAGTGTCTATTACTATCCATGAAGCGCTATTCAGTACCTTAGAAAGGATCTATTTAACTGGGATGCTGTTAGTAGCAGATCGGGGTCCCAGGAACATTTTCTTTGGCCGCGACCGTAAGTTCACTGATTTCTAGAAAGGACTGTGGAAATGAAGTCAGACAGGCGCAGTCGAAAGTACGCGGCACATCAGTAGGTCGATCACAGCAACGTGTTCAATTAAAAGGGTCTATAAAATGAAGACTATGTATATTGCATATTCAAGAAGGTTATTGCACCCCTCGTCAACCTAAGAACCACATCACTAATTGCGTATTCGGGTCTTTGTGAAACCACTGTTGTCGTTTTGGATCCCACTTCCAATAGACCTCACTCTGGCTCTCGGCCTCGACTACCCGGTCGCCGTGGGTACGTTTATAGTACTCTACGAACAGGTATCGAGAGTCTTCGGGAGCGGCAAGAAAGTTCGCTTTGAACTCAGTGTCGTGTTGAAGCAGTGGTGATAGTCCTGCTAGCTGCTCGCCCTTAGACGAGCAGCTAGTAGCACTATTGCCACTTTCGAGTTCATGCTTCATCTGCTCACTGAAAAGCGCCTCATCAGTCAAGCAGGGGTCGCCTTCTTGGCTGACTGAGACCTGGGCTGCAGTTTCGTTGTTGGCATCAGAGCTTGTGGGCGCAGTATCATTATGAAATACGCATGGGGGACTTGCACCATGATTGGGATCTGACAATACACTTAAAATAGTTGATGATGAGTCTTGCTCACATGAGCGGACAGTATCCACCAATGATTCCGTTGTGGACGCTTGCGAGATGGCAGTATGTGTGTCTACATTTCCCGCATCACTTGGTCGAGGTCGCAATGGTATGTGCTTTATCGCAAAAGCACGCTCTTGCCGTTTAGTTACGCCGCTATTGCGCTGACGATAAGAGGTCGCTGTTGAATTACGACGGGAGTAGTTGGGGGCACTATAGCTTGAGCAACTGCTCCCGTCGCACTTTAATAGCGGCTTCTTTTTGCTATCATAAGAAGCTCTTAATACTTCTGGGGTCGGACTTCGAACAGCGGGTGGATCATATGAAGTGGAAGTGATGTTGTTTCTGTCCCGAGAATTGGTTGTGTGATGCCACCACAGAGGCGCGTAATCGGAATTGGATTGCTGAGGGCATAATCTCGTTCCTGAAAACTCAATCCGTTAGTCTAACAAATGATTCAGCCCTAGTGCCCTCGTCACTTGAGGGTTGGCGACCGGTAGAGACTCGCCAGAAAGAAATAGTTTGACAACATCGGAAAGGCCTCAAATAGAATTCTCAAGTACCTGAAAGAGATGGCATGCTCGTGGTAATAAAGAATGGGATTGGACATTGAGTATAAAACTTAAGCTATTGGACACATTTAGGATTGAGGAGTAAGGACAATTGATGTGAGGTGACGGCGTTCTCTTCTCTCGCCTGCATTGGGACAACTATATTGACGTAAATTGGCGACTCTTTCTACTCTTTTAAATATCTCGACTGTGTGCAAAAAAGAATTGCGTCAAGTCGGGCAAATTCGCAGAAACATACCACTGCCTAGAATACGACAATCTTTCGATCATCAAAACTATCATTAGCAGAGAGGCTTGAGGCATCCTCAATGGTCATGGGATAACAGTTTTCAAGCCGAAACATGGTAAGTTTGGGGGCTGGCGATATCGCGGTAAGCCCGGCCAATAACGGCGATCCTATGACCCTAGGCAAGCCTCATATGCAGACGCCATCACACGGACTATATCAATCGGGCAATTGCCAATGGAAATTCCAAGCCATTGTGGAATTTCGATTTCTCCGTCTTATTGCTAACGAAATACCAATGACAATAATCCCGGTGAAGTATTTAACGCGGTAAGGTCGGGCACAGCAAGGGGGGCTAACGTGAGCTTTGGTCTTCATTGATGCGACCTGAAGCTGAATCAGGACTCCTGCATGCAGGAGTGGAACATAACCCGCGGATAGAGGAAAGTAGACGCGAATGCAAATATAAATAGTTGCGCTGAGGATTCTTGCTTGTTCTTGGAAATTCCATTTGAAGAACAGAACGAGCCTCATACATTAACATAAGCTCCCGGCGACTTTTCTGTCTTCAACCTCTTTGCGAAAGCAAACCTACAGTTGACATGTGAGATACATCGTGACGGCTGCTGATTGATACGGGAATTGCCATACCCACGAGTAAGGACCCAGTTGCCTTGCGAGGCGAACGGGTTGTGGAAGAGCGTATCGACGGAAAACCGATCACTAATGGATACTCCTAGTCTAGACGCCTTTCGGCACCAAGTGTAAATTCCAGGAGTAACACTTACATACATATCATTGCATATCAAGTCGTCTGAAGTCTTATGTGGTGCTTGACGAGATTCTGTTCTTGTTCTTTCTCCTCGCCCCCAAACCTTGACGGGGGAGAGAGCCTCATATGCGCCTATACTTTTCTTCTTCCTAGTTATTGCTGTTACTCTTTTCTTTCCTTCTTTACATTATTCTTATCTTATTACTGTACCTCTCCTTAGGGAATACGCCTTATTACATCACACCCTTAGCAGTCTACTACTGCCTGCCCATAGTTGGGTAACTTCTTATCCTGTGATCAATATCAATTCCATTCAACCGGGCGCCCTACAAGCTTTTGTCCTTTGGGATTCAACAGTACCAAAGTCTTTTTTTTCGTTGTTCTTGGACAACTCCATTTACCCCCTTAGGATCAAGACTCAATATGGACATCTCGAGAACGATTATCCTGAAGAATCGCCACTCATCCACTTAACCTTCCGAGACACTAATCCATTAAGACGAGGGGTGTTGCCTGTCAAGTTAACTCACCGTCAGTATGGTTCTGAATTCTAATTTAGAACTAAGCCTTCGTGGTAGGCGGCCTATCACTCTCTCTCAAGAGCGTGAGTCGTCGATAGCCTTGATAGTTCTTGGGCGTAACTGATGTTTGAGATAGTGCTTGCCAATCTAGTCGGTCGCGTGCCACATCCAACACGTCGCCCGGGCGGTAACCGACCCTTGAGTACTAACGTGACTGGAAACTTGCCAGTCACACCTCTACAACACACGTTGAACACGGGTAGAGGAATCCCACGTCTTCGGACAAGAGACTCCGTTACACCCAATTCGTTGTCGCTTGGGATCCAGCCCGTTAACCAACCCTCACCTGCGCAGACCGGGCATGCTGGTTCGGTAAACCCCGGTATCCAAAGCGTACAACACTATAATACACATATCAGCGAGCAAGGGCCAATGACTGTTGGCAATGAATCGAGTGGTTACTCCCAATTGACACCATATTCCTCGGTACCTCCGAGTATTGTCATTGAATCCCACGACCAGCAACAGGTCCTTCTTCCTGGTGCACCGTTATCGCAGTCCGGCAGAAGACAGCTATCTTCCTCATTACTAGAGCCTTTCCACCAGTATACCTTCAGTATCGGTCAGCAGAGAAGGAATACCCAAGGCCATCTTCTACCCGAACTTCAACTTCTGCTGCTGGAAGGGTGGAATGTTCGAGTTGTCGCGAGAGTCGACCAGAGTGTATACAATTCCTGCATATACAGGGATGCTCTCCCGGGGCTTCTTAAGAGAGCAGACTGGGAAAAGTTCCTCTGCCCTTGGCCCCCAAACCATCCAACCTTTACGACGGCGGGGTTCAACTCCTATGGCGGCGAGTGCATTCAGTTGGCTCTTCGAAACAGAAATGACCATGTTGTGCAACTTCCACTGGCTGTCGTTGATCGTGAAGAAGCGCATAGGGTAGAGATAAAGGGGGTTGATGTAATTGATGTGGTTCTCTGTCAAGACTACTTCTCAGCACTCGCTACCCAGCAAATTATGCCAATGAGTGTTGAGCGGCAGACAGGAGGCATAGCATATCCCAATGCAGGGCATCAATGGCCAGTTCCTGGTATGTGAGACGCTTTTCGGGACTTTATGATGCACTGACCTCAAAACATCAAAGGTCCATCGCACAATGCGATCAACCCCCCCGAAAATCCAGGTTATGATTACTCCTCACCTATTTGGTCGTCGTCTGGTAACCAGATGGAGGGGGTGCAACTTCATCCTCAACAATTAGCGCCATCATTCCGTAAGCCTCACAACTCCAAGTGATACAAGTGGACCGTCAATTGATCCCGCGTATAGAAAATACCGTGTCCTCTACCAGTCAAAGTGGCTCGGCAGCCATCGTCTCTTCCACTACAAGCCCTGACATATCTTTCCCAATGGCAGGATCTATGCCATTTAGCCAGGTACTACATTTTACAGTATCCCTCTCTCCATAAGCGCGTCGCTAATATCTTTAAGAACTCATATTCCCACATGTCATGGCAGCAGCCGGATAAGCCCGGTGCGTAATCTAGCCATGATAGAAAAGGGAAACATAGACGTGCTTAGAGAATAACATCTGAGCACGAACGTTTATAGGATCTAGCCATATGGCTAAATAAATAGATATCAAGCAACTACCACTTTACGTTACAGCGTTCCAGACTGGATAACAGTTCGAGGAGGCTTATCTGTTCTGCGTATACAATGGGTATTTTCTTAATCTCTATATGTTTTCAAGGTTGGGCGGATTGCCAAGTTTTGCTTTTCACGGCCAATGGATCTACGAAATAACGACGTTACCGGACACTACCGGCCGCTGCGGAGAAACGGTTGCAAACTTATGGCAGCATCTGATGATTAACAGTGTACTTTCATATCTACACTCATTATATTTTTAAATTGAATTCCTCATGTCCCTCGGAGCTTTGTAGCTCACAATCGTGAAAACTTGATGCATACTAGTCCACAAATTGGCGTTGTGGACAAGGCCTGTAAGCTATCGGAACCAGTACTCATTAAGCTAAGGAAAAGAACATTCAGGATTATAAAATACGGCAAGGATTTAGCCCGCAGGTGGAGGAATGCAGGGCTAGGTCGACAATATCATGTAACCAATCTACAAGTCGGTGTCTGAAATATCCAGCTACCCGTGTTTGGTTGATGCTGCGAAACGGACCTTATATTGAAAGTAGGTAGTGTAAGTGGGTCGGTTGATATAAGTTATCATGTTTCGGGTTCAAATTTCACGTAAAAGGTTAAAAAATAAAAAAGTAATTATCATTTGGGGCGAAATTCGGACAATCCCGCAGCCAAACATTAATGGCGATGAATATCAAGATGAAAAAAGAAAAAAGAAAAAAGAAAAAAGAAAAAAGAAAAAGAAAAGCAGAGACGGAAACCACCATATTCAAAAGCTCTGGTCGGAGGCTGAAAGCGACTTACTCGGTAATTGGTCGGGCCTTGCAGCAAACGCCACCGCTGCATTGAACGCAAAATTTGGCACGCAGCGGACCGCGCGCAGTGTTGTCAAGATTTCAAGCTTGAAAAGGAAGAGAGCGCGAGACAGGGAAGAGCTAGTGAACACGAGGCTGGGAGCGATGAGGCTGGCGACGCTGCCTGCGAGGATGCGATGAATGCAGGCTGAGATTGTATGAAGGTAAGACTTGGCTGAGCGTTTCCGGTTCATCACGACTAGGTTAGAGAGATAGTGAATTAGAGTTCCTCTTGTGCTAAAATACTGCTTTAGTGTCAAGAGGCGCCAGAGCTTGTATTTTCTATTTCATTATGTTGGACTGCAGCAGATAATCTTTTATATATAATTACCGATGAATTAAGACTTCTGACGAGCTGGATGAGATTACATGGCAGATCTGCGTTTGGGCTTCCCCTTGTCGTCCGAACCAGATCTCTCTATGAGCCTCGAGTTAGGGGTTCGCCCTGCTTG
Organism: Xylaria curta; assembly: GCA_022495235.1. Lineage (NCBI taxonomy): Eukaryota > Fungi > Ascomycota > Sordariomycetes > Xylariales > Xylariaceae > Xylaria > Xylaria curta. The sequence continues at coordinate 52,443 of MU376017.1, read as the reverse complement.
ATCTTGGTAGCAGCGTATTTCTCCAATCGAATAGCCCGAATGGCAATAAATCCACTGGTATCCTCCGGGCTGAAGCCTTCAAGGGTGTCCATGCTGGCCTATTCCTTACTGTACAAGTTGCTCTCAGATGCGGACCTGGAAAGGACGTGAGCTGCTCCCTTGTAGACCATCATGTCCACTGTACCGTGAACGTGCTTCTGACTGAACAGGATGGAGTTTTCTGGTAGTCGCGATTAGAGAAAGCCTTGCTCATGTTTTAGCTGGAGTACAAACTTACCGAGCAGTTCACGTTCAGGGGAGAAGTATATGCCTGGCCATGTTAGTTCCAATACTTTCGCAGAGCAGAATAAGGGAAAAAATACCATTATATAGGAGTCTAATGTGGTGTTACGGTCGATCTCTTGTGGAGGTTCCGTCAAACATGAAGACTACAAAGCAGCTAAGCATCGATTCATTCTATACCCAACACACGAGATAACTAGTCAAGACTGGAGTTTTCCTTGAGAGGGACGGAAAGAGACTTATTCGACATGTATCCAACATATTCTCTAATTGACGTGCCCAAGCAAATTTGGCGATATCAGTTAGGGAATGTAGATTTTTGGGCCGTCAGATATCTCACGAGGACGATTGTATATAGGTATTTGACAACTACCCTCGAGCTCGAGTCTAAATAGAGGGTACGCAGTTTGGAAGATGAGTCACCAGATGGAAAGTAGGTAATTAATCTAAAATTTACCGTACAGATCTGCACGGGTTTGAATTTCAGATAGCCTACTCTCTTGTGCCCGGCATCGAATGCAATGAAAATTGACAACACGTAAGTAGTTACAAGAGAAATATCCTTAATGATATAACGCTCCCTTTTCTGAGGCCCCTTAGAATTACAATAATCCGATCATTCTTTCTATGCTGCAGCCGGCGTGGTTGTTGCCGGAGGGGTAGCTTGTGGCTTCTCTAGTGGCAGGCCAAAGAGTGCAGGATTACCTCCCTCAGGCTTGGGCAGGGCTGGAAGTAACTCAGACACCCAGGCGATGATCTGGGGCGCTTGGAGAGAGATGTTCATTCCGGTGGCTGTAGACTCTGCGTGAGTCCTAGAGCTCGAGCTCGAGGACTTGTGCGACGCAGAGATGGAAAAGGGGCCCCATCCAACACTCACATTCGCCTCAGTAGCCGATGCTTCCAAAGAGCTCTCTAAGTGACTCGTGTCGCCGCTGAATGCAAGCTCAACATTTGATGCCAAGACAAATGCGCTGGGATACGAGCAGAACTGGGTATAATCCGTGTCAACGGCCTTGTTCTCGGCCGCAGCCTTCTGAAGAGCCTGGGGCCCCGGAGAAATTCTGAAACCAGGAGCAGCATCCAGCTCATAATCAGCAAAGAGTTCGGCGTGGAGCCAGGGGCGCTCAATCTCGACCAGCATACAGTCCATGGAGATCTCAACGTCCAAGTTACTAATGTCACTCGAAGCGCTCGATGACGAGGAAGAATGCGACGCACTGGCGCTGACACCCCACCAACTGCCGTATCCACCTCCGCCGCTTGAAGACGACTCCCTAGCAACCTTGACAGAGGTCGAGCTTGATTGAGAGACCTTGGCCGTTACCCTTGTCCATGGGGATGGCTTCTCCGCCACCGTGAGATCTTTGAGAAGGTCGGGGTTTGCCTTGGTTTCAGCTGGATCAATCACAGTGCCGTTCTGAGCAATGACAGAGGGTCTGACGATGGCACCATTGGGCTGTGCGTGGGGACTCACGCTCTCCAGCCTCGTCTCCAGGACTTTGATCTCTCGGTCAAGAGCCTCGATGCGACTGGTCAGGTAGGTTTCTGTTTCTGTCTTTCCCTTCCCGTCCTGGGCGGCAATGACAGCGTTGTTATTCTTAATGCTGTTTTCGTTCCATTTTTTGTATACTACACTAGTGTCTGAAAAAACCTTCGCAAACTCGAAGTTCTCCTTCTCGTTCTTCCCGTTCTTCGCATTCTCGGCTGCAATTGTACTAAGCTTGCCATAAGAGCCTTTGTAACTCTCGATGAGGTCCTGGTCAGGGTTGCCTTCGCCAGATTGATAAATTTGTGGAACGAAAGTTCCGTCTTGAACTGACTTTAGGAGAGCTTTGTGTGAGATCTGGATGTTTCGAAGTCTCTTGATCTCGGCACGAATTTCCAATGGTGACGCCCCACGGTTCCGGGTTGCCCAACCGTCCATGGACTCCTTGACGAGCGTGGCCCAATTGCGTGGAGATAAATTAACTCCGCTGTACTCTGATGCACCATCAGAGGCGAGGAGAGTCAAGTTCCTAAAGGCTTCCTTGCTCGTTTCCACGCGCTTCATTGCAGATGAGACATCAACTACTCCGAAGTTGAACTCAACATCGAACTTGAAACCATGCACAACCCAGTCCATATACTTGGCCTGGATGGTGGCTTTGTAGTCACGGCCGTGAGTCTGCATCCACTGCAGGAAGGATTGTCGCTGTTCATTTACCGTAAGCCGGTTGTCCTGGTCTAACTTCTGCTGGGCATTCTGAGCTCCGTTGTAGGACTCAACAGCTTTGTTCCAAGCGTCTTGCTTTTCCACGTAGATGGAAAGTCGGCTCTTGCCCGAAGCATCATCTTTCGATGTCAAGTACTTCATGGCGTTCTGATAGCGATCTCGGATCTTCTGCTGGCGGTCGGTCAAAGGTTTGTCGCCCGCTAGAGCGGATGCAATGGATGACTCGACGGAAATCAGCGCATCCAACGCAGTAAGATAACTGCGTGCCACGCTTTTCCCGGTGCGGCCCATCTATAACAACTTAATAAAAGGCAATCGCCACCATATTCGTCAAGGAACTCACCATGATCTTAGAAATAGGGACTTGACTATCTACCAGCTTGGCCTCGGCAATACGCTTATCCAAAGGCATGAAAGCGTTAGCTGTTGGATCCCACATGAATTCTCTGCGCCGATGTTAACCACAGTCTGGGTTTGATTGATTCAAGTGACTTACGTTGGATCAACGATAGTTCCTGGGACTTGAACTGTCATGAGCTGAGTAGAGGATACGGGGAGCGCTGCGGCAATGGCATCTCTCAGTGTCGTTGCCGCCGTGGCCATCTGGTTCACAGCCTTTTCTGCCATGATGAATACTGTTCGGGATTTGTGATGAATTGGTTGCAAAGAATTAATATTGGTGTTAAGAATTCATGGTGATTGACAGTTGGTCCTGAAGCGTATTTATATATCCACATAGTATTCATATCTTTGACTGTCCACAGTCTGAACATAGAACTAGACCAATATCAATAGAGGCGCTCTCATCAAGAGAACCCTAGGAAATTTCTAGTCTAAACATTCATTTCCATGACAAGCTGAAAACCCGAAGACTAGTGATCAAACTAAGAGCACGCTTCCGATCGCCGCCAAAAATGACAAGTCCGGCAGCATGAGGTCTAGATCGCGACCTCACACCATACAGAGTAATAGGTCACAGAGCACGGCGGCTCCTAGAAACCAGCCGCACGACTCATGATTTCGGCTTAGAGTCTCGAATGGCTTGTCGTCTGGCGTGGTCTATTGAGTTTCACGCCCGTAGTCGGAATCACCGCACCTAACTAACCGAAGATGTAGCCAGGCAAAGTGCCATTGCCGCCTAGATGGCCCCATTTAGCGACCTCAACAAAGAAAGACACGCCATAAAATTATTGGCTGGCTGCTGCAACGCTGTGTTCGTGAGCAAGCCAGCCACAGAAACTACCTAAAACGGCAATTTCCCCGCAAAGCCGTTCAGCTTTAAACGCTATGTCCGATTTCAGTCTTCTCAGACCGGCGTTAATTAAACTAGTTCGGTCGAAACACGTGGAAAAGGACTGACAGCTGGCTAAATGACTAACGAAGCACAACATAAAACTTACTTATTGGTCGGGCTAACAATGGCCAGCGAGACTAAGGTAGTTATCACCAGAGGTTGTTTTCATTCTAATAAACAACCAGACCTATATTATTATCGCCTTTTTTCTGAGATAGTCTCATTGTAGCGTTTAACCTAATAGAACTGCCTCTTTTGAAAAAAACCTTTCAAATAGCAATTTTTGCGGTATGAAGGTACAAGGTATAAAGTAGTGTATTTTTTATTAAAAACCAGAGGGTATTATGGAGTCAGTATCGATGTATCGTTGACAAAGAGGCTACAAGGAACATAATAATTTTCAATGGTAGTAGTCCAGAACCCTTCCAGACCCACGTCAAAGGATAATTTTAGTATTGTTTTCTACACCTGATTTTCTTATTAGCTGTCAGGAAATGGCATCAACTCTTGGTAAGAAACCATCTATCGCCTACGTCATCTTCTTGAAGTTGTCGTGATTGGTTCTTTCACTTGCTTGTTACTTGTTTGGCGTGTCTTCATCCAGCTGGCTCAGAGACCATTGAACTGATAATCTCGCTTGACATCTCAGCCTCCCATTATTAATTGCAGGTGGCCTAATTGTGATCAATTTCATGTGACCAGCACCAGGAAGGACCGAGACTCCCAGTCTATGAGTTTGTTCTAACTCGGCTTACCATTGACGGGATCCAAACTCCTCGTCGAGCTGACGACTATTGAGCCAGTCTTGTGGTGTGTAACTCACTCTCTATCGTCGACCGTTCTTGATCCAGCCTAGAATGCTCATTATAATTCATACAAACGATGAAACGCTAAACAAAGTGGATTTCGACACAGACGAGAACCGAAAGTTGCTCTCGAAGGCACTAATCGAAAGACAGTAAGGCACTGGAGATGACCAATCTCTATCTCAAGATCTCGTTAATGAGCCTGAGCAAGTTTGGTGCTAGGGTTTGTGCGATTATCCATTAAAATAGCCTTGCACGGGAAGAAAAGAGTAAAAAGTTCAAGATTAGCGAACAAGCGCCTACGTTAAGAGGATACATTAAGCTCAGGTTAAGACTGAAGTTGCTCCGAAGAAGCAGAGCCTACTCAAGCATACGAAGATGTGCATTGAAAGATCAGTGAACTGGCTGAGGTCCACAAGTTTTCGTGGTCAACCCCCAAACTAAGGATTTCTTTGAACTAATTACTAAGCCCAAAGACCTCAGGTGTACAGCACTAGGAATGGGATTTTATGTCGGTAACATCTTTGTCGTCACTGCTGCCCATAGCGTGGCCAAGTTTAATTCAAATAACATGGGATTGTACCGTATTGTTCTCAATGATCAGGAACACGAAGTTCTCACTTACGACGTTTGCAACATCGGAGGGTGAGCTGTCCACGCACAAAGCCAATCTCGGCCTTGACCGCAAGTTTTTCCCCCCCTTTTTGCAGGATCGTTCATTACAACTCCAAAGCCCAAGCACCCCCTGCTCCTAACGCTCCCCAGTTTCCACAGGTGAATACGTTGCCAGTTCATGCAGCCCAGGTCAACCTTGCCGCGATGGAACAGTCATCCCAGACCTACGACATTGCTATTCTCTAGATCCTCCCTTTTAGCGGTGTCCAGAAGATGTCTGAGGCCTTGATTTTACAATCAACGCCTGCCGAGGAGAAGACTAGAGTCCACAGCATTGGATGCAGCCACGGGCCGCCTCTCATCTAAGCTGACGGCTCCAAAGATGGAGATAGGAAAGTCAAACTTGTAGCTATAGTACGGCGCGTTCCGGACCCAAGGCTCCCATTTGCCCGCCAGTAAGCTTTACCTTTGAATTAGATCTCTATTTGCGAACCCTGGCCACTCTTTAGGGGGTCACTCACAGCAGACATTGACGTATTTAAATAGCCATTGCCTTCTGTCTACATTTAAAAGTTCTAGGACGCTCAAGATGATATTAGGAAATTCGGGGGGTCCCCTCTTCAATACTGAGACGAATCAAATAATGGGCATCAAAAGCGTCTCGGTTCACTTAGGACAATGGTCTGGATTCAAGAAAGCACGATTGGGCTGCTCAATGTCATAGTTGTAAGGATACTTGGCGCAACTTAATACATTCGGCGCCAAGGCTTCCCTGAGGCTATCTTCGACAACCCTTGCATCAGTCGACCATCCGTCTCGGATATAAGACTCAACCAAAGCGATGCTAGAGCCTTTGGTGATCTGGAATATGCCACGATCTATTGAGGGCGCTCGGACCCTAGGATGGTCCGGCCCCGCACTCGAAGTACCTTCCCTACATAATGACATTGTAATGCTGAGGCAGCTCTTGATCCTCACACCAATTGCGGTCTGTGTCGCATACATTCTCACTGGACTGTGCCAGCAAAAGAAATGCGTTTGCTGTGTCAACTTGACGAGGGGCAAACCCTTGATATCCAAGCCGCCACCCGACGCTATCCCTATCAAGTACGAGCTCTGCTCATAGAAGCCCTCAGTGGCCCAGATGTACCACCAGATTCATTTGACCTGCTTGAAGCGGAACAGGGGATCAGACGAGCCGTAGCTAACTTCTCCGGGGACGATGACAAAATTGCGCGCTCTTACATCCTGGACCGTCTATTGGGCGATCGAGGCCGGATCGTTCGTGCGCCAGCACTCCAGCTGTTCGCATCGGCCCTCCTTCACGGCGGTCCATTGGCGCTCATCGGTATACACTACGCTACCGTAGATTCACATCGAATTCCACACCACCGAGCCGTCTTGAATTGCGTTTCTAATTTGGTGTCGGAAGAAGGTCAATTGGATCTTTTCAAAAGAACAAACGATTTCCCGTCAAACCCTAGCTTTGACCGATGGCTGTACAGGCTCTGGGAAAAGGTAGATCTTGATACGCTGAGCATAGGTTGTCTTTTATCCTGTTTCGGCGCGAAAGTCATCCATAAGAGTGTGTTTGAGCGCTGTAGGGTGGCCGCTAGGACATGGGGTCCGGATGGGGAGGTATGTGAGACGAATCCTCACCATGCCTCCTTAATGCTAGACCAACCGGCTTTTGAGGCATCGCTACAAAAGCTAGAAATAATTGGTATCGTAAAGATGAGCTATGACCTAATCCGAGTGAACCTACGTCTGTTGCATGGATTGCAAGCCCGGCCGCAAATCTTTGCCTGGAGGCTTGAGGCGGCAAGGACCGTATTTCACGCCACACCGAAACATAAGGCCCTAGAAACGGGCAGTTATACCCAGCAAGTCGAAATGACTCTCCCATTGCTTCAGCACTTATCCCAACAACAAATCGATGAGAATGTACTTTCGGCCATCCGGTTGAAAGGCGATATTTATGTTGCAGCCGAAGCTTTGCTAAGCGCGTCCTACTTTGGCGAGCTCCGCTGGAAGCAAACTGCGCTGGATTTGGTCGGTCGGATTCTGGAGGACAGCAGTGGTTTGACCCCCTCTGAACACGCGCTCCTCCGAGCCAGGGCAAGTATGCGCCGGGCACAGATTACCCATCTGGCCACACCCCAGCCGCTCTTCCAGGTTGAAACAATCATACAGGATCCAATCGCGAGTGGCCCTAGAGCCAACGCTTATATGATTGAAATGGCTTCGATTCGATGCCGGGCTTTTATCCGACAAAATAAATTGGACTTAGCACAGCAAGCCATCCAGTATCAACCCGATCCCGATCAATCCCTTTCCACACTAGAAGCTCTGAAATATGACAAACTCAGATTTATGCAGGCGATCGTATATCGTTTTGCAGGCCAATTTGTCGACGCATGGGAGATCCTGTTATGTTTCCCTCAGTCGAACTCGAGAACCCTCTCGTACGCTAGCGCCACCATGTGCGAATTAGGTGAACATGAAAGAGCAATAGAGAAGCTACGTGGATGGCTGCAGCTAAATAGTACTTTATCTCTTGCTGCAAAAAGGCGTGTTGAGCTCTCACTTGCTAATGCTTATATTGTAAAAGCAATGCAAATGTATAAACGCGGGGACTGGGATGAAGATATTTCTCCCTCACTAATAACAGCGCAAGAAATCTACGACCTTATTGACTCTGACCAGCTACCGTGGTTTGATCGGATATCTATACGTGTGGGAAAGGCCATCGTACTACATTTAAAAGACAGTCAAGAAGAAGCAATACAAGCTTGGCACTCAGTACGCTACTTAATCCGAGAGTATGAACTAGCACCTGCATATTTGGACATGATAGCTACGTATGCAACTAGCGAGCTAGAGCTGAGGCGTGGAGAAGGAACAGCATTTGAAATCTTGTTGCAGAGAGCAAAGTCCTTGTTCCATGAAACGGGTCGCCAATATTATTTCACTGGCCTTGGGTCGCTTTGGCCTTCGATCATTGTCACACGGATCAGCCACAACCACGGCCACAGGCAACTTCCGGTGGCTGAGGTCGGCAACATCGTGTAACTGCTGCGCGATTCGGCGATAGAACTGTTCGGGCTTTGAAATATTCGGAATGATCGTGTTTGTTCGATGCCGTGGAACAGGACTTGAAATTACTGAAGCAAGCAAGCGCAAGACCATTCGTGTATATAGACCTAGGTTCGCCGCGAGAGCTGAAGGGAGAAAGCCAGACTCGTATGGCCTCCTTAACGCCCAAGAAGATTATTGCAAATTGAAACCCCTTTCCAAGCCCTAGGCCTCTAGCCCTTGTTACAATCATTGACAATTGGGTCTCAAGACATGGAGGAGAGCCGATTTTAAGTTCTTTGCCCAGCTAGCGATGACCTATCGATCGCGTTCCATTAAACTAAAACAAAGTGAGAGTGTTCTGAAGAACCATTCACAGGCGCTTTAGGCGAAGACCTGTTTTCATGGGCTGGTGGCCTTTTCAGTTGGGAATCTATTAGTCTTAAGCACGTCCCGGCAAAACCACAACAGAAAGTGGTGGAGCATGTGAGTGCCAAGGTTACAGTTTCATTCTTTTCGAAAGAATCAGCGCATAATAGCCAATTCCTAATTACATCCGTTTATCTTCAAAGTCGAAAAGGCAAAGTTGAATAAGTCCGCTAGCAAGACAGGTATGTGGGTCACTTCTGACGCTTGGTGGACTGGACCAGTCTGAGAGCCATTCGGGAAGATGTAATTTTCATATGTAACGGCGTGGTTCGTGACTGTTCGAGTCTTTCTTTCTGCTTGAGTATCATTTATTCCATTCGACATAACCGAGTCGTCAGCTTCGATTGTAGGAGATAGAGTTGAATCTTTTCTTGTCCCAGATCAAAAACGTTATCAGTATCTTCTCATTTATCTCCCTCTCACCTGAGAGACCGTTAACTAGTAGTAAGTGTATTCTAATATAAGTCGAATCATCAACTACTAGTATTCCGTCTCAGAACAACAAAAAAACGTTCGACCTCTCGGAACTAGCGTACATATTATGCCCCCCTAGATTTAACTGATTCACTATCCCCAGCCATACGAACATAAATATCAAGTTTACTGATCTGTCAAAGGCGCAGTCCCTCTTCCGCCTCGAGCTTATCCCCAGCTAGAGAGGAAGGCGACATACAGGTCCCGAGACGGACCGACGTGGACCTAGTGAATAAAACGAAATATACGGCTTTGCACGGGGCGGCTGCGAGCAGTAATAAGGTCATTCTCGAAGCCCTGTTAAGTAAGGACTCGTGGATCCGGCTCTTGCTAACAGCAAGGGGCTAATATCGTGAAAGATGGCGAGGCAGGATAGTCACAATATTCTAAAGATTTACACCTACGCTGTTTTAACATCACCTTGTTAAAAGGAAAAGAGACATATACAGGTTTAGTAAGCGATAGCTGTTTAATTAAAGTATTAAAATATTACACGAGATGGATATTCTATAAAGCTCGGAAAGCCAAAGTTGTCAATCTGTATCGCTCTCACGACGCCGCTTTGCGCTGTACGACGCATTATCGAGTTCGAGACACCTCTTTCTGTAAATCAGCCGCTGGGAGAGTACTGCGGGATCACGTCGCAAGATGACTGGCAGGTAACTGTCTTCGGGGTCAGCGGTGCTATACCAAGTCTTTTCTGCCTTATTTAGAATGATTTGTATCATTTCATCTTTGCATCGTGGCAGTTTCACGGTGATATTGGTAGCGGCGATATCGGGCCAGTTCGGCAATTTGGTGATTTCTGTGGCGCCAGTGACTCGGACACCATCACGTCTCTCGCAAACCAATGCGTCTTGACTACTAGACGAGCGGTTGATGCTGAATGTTTGCGCACTAATATCTAAGGCACCTGTTCCCTCGCGCACAATATGGGGGGGGACAACGTTCTGTGATGCAATAGCAATCGAAGAGTGTTTAGATGCGACTGCATCGCTAGAATCGGTCGAAAATGGAGGCCGGAGTGTCTCAATCTGGCAACCAATGAATTTCTTGAGTTCTGGTAATGGCCATACAACCGGACAGTCACCAAAGGCGTCATCGATAATTAGAAACCGGCCGCAATGGGAAAACGCTAGTCCCTCGATCCTTGGGAATCGCCCGTAGCATGGGGTGACTCTTGTTGGCTCTACAAGCTTCATATTAGTGACAAAATATTGCAAGCGGAGACAGGATTTGAATATTACCAGCTCCAAATATCCAGAGATATGCGCGATTATGGCATAGAAATGCCAATATTGGCAATTTCGGATGAAACATCAACTTGAAAGACTCCGCCCATACAGCCTCGCAATCCACGTGAGTTTCCGTTGAACGAACAAGACGTGATTTAAATGCGTGGTCATGGTTAAAGATTATCTCAATGGTTGTAAGCTCAAGCCGGCCTGTATTGTGACTGTGCGTGAACGACAAATATTGGCCATTTGGGCTAAAAGACGTCGAATAGAGATAAAGTGACGGCCGTCTTGAATTTCTGTTGAAGTCTAGATTTGAATCGTCTGTTGGGTTAGAGCTCCATTCCATGCTCTCGAAGTCCAATGGAAGAAATCTCGATGTCACAACAATTGACTGTGGACGAGACCCATTGATAGCGGATGGCAATCGATAAATAGTACGCAAAATGGTGAAACAGAGCCCGCTTGGATGGATAGCCAGCGGAAAATGCACTTTCCAACTAAGTAAGCCGGAAGAAGCATTCCGGTCTGTGACTAGTGACTGTCGAACCTGGAGCCATATTTCATCCTGATCGAGATGGATTTCCATGTCAGCAACTCGCTTTGATGACGTGTCCGTAGACCAGATTTCCACCCTTGCTATCCACCCGGAGCAAGCCTTGCGCATCTCGATTGGACAAGGGGTGTTATCTAGGAAAACCGCATTGAACTTCCTGCAAAGAGAGTTATTAGTATTGATAGGCCGTAAAAACAAGGGGGCATGGATTTTGCTACTTACTTTGAAGGCCAGACACTGAGCACAACAACCCACCGCCCATCTAATGTTAGCTCTGATATTTTGCAAAGGTGTCGGGGGAAGATGTGTCGTCTGTTCAATTTTGTAGATACCAGTGTGCTAACATCCGCAACGTCTGTCTTAGCGAGTAGCCTGCAGGGGGTGAATGCAATAACTTCTTCCCACAGCAAATAAGGGGTCGCAAGGAGCCTAGCGCCCCACGCTTCCTCGAGCTTTTGCAAATAGATCCCGAAATCATTACAATCTCCCCGTAGTTGCGCATAGTCACTTTTTTTAATGACCAAATCCAGGAGAGACATCCAATAGACCACAGATTGAAAGTTCGGCGGCTTTCGGAAGGCGTATGAGGCTTCAATCCAGGACGTTAAGACCAGTTTTTGTTTCATAAAATTCATAAGTGAGCTCAGAAATTCGGTGTACCAGTTGTGTTGGTCGGGAATGGAACCTGAACCTCTTAGAGTTGAGTTGATCGCTTGGACAACTCGGACATGTTCGGTCCAGTGTAATGCTGCATAATGCAAGAGCGGGAAAGTTTTATCTAAAGTCGGCGGATCCATTTGTGTGTTGAGCTTTCCGGTCAGTTGTTGGGCCGGGACTTTGTGCGTTAGATAGCGGAGACATCGATGGGCAAAGCGGAAGTGCGTATATACTTCGTCAGGTCGGGAGGTGACGTTGGCTTCCTGGACCCCAGTCGATATATTGGCGAAGATACTTTTACCTTTCAGATATTCCTTTGCAGAAAGGTGGATTAAACGATAGGTTTCCCTTGGTGAATTATACCGAGGGTCGATTAGAGAAGTTTTCTCTATAAGACCGGAGCAAGATAGCATCACCGTGTCGTCCAAATCAGTGTAGTCTCCGTCATTCTCGGTGTCGGGATCATCCGAGATTTTCAGAAACTCGAAGAGCTCGACGCAAGTGAGTGGCTTGATGGCGTACGTGGTAAAGGAGAGAACAAGCATAGCTAGGTTTTGCTCGACTCGATGTTTCAAGCTGATGACTGACATCAGACGGTCATACATTGCCTCAAGACCCTCTGGAAGGTTTATTTGCATAATTGTCTTAATGCGTTGCGTTCGTGTTAGTGCTGGCGACTGAAGATAGAGTATCATTAGACGCGCCCAGAGAAACATGCCATCAGAACCAATCTTGAAGCGTTCCAGGAGAACATTTTCGTCGGCATCCCCTGGAAGAAGATGGCTTGTCATCATATCGCGAAGCTTATATCGGAGATAAATCTCTATGTCCTTCTGATTTGACTTGCCAACTGGGAGGGCTAGTCCGTCCTTACCTGCTAAGCCGTGCGACAGGACTGGGCGGCTGCATAAAATCAGCCTATACCCAATCTGCTTCACAGAAGACGTAAGTCTTAGAAGCAAATCGAAACTGTCCTGACATTCGTCTATGCCATCTATGACGAAAATGCACTCTGGGAGACAACTAAGAATGGCTTGCATAGTGTCTGCAAGTTCTTCTGTTGTTGCAGTAGCTTGGCCAGACGACATGCCAGTGATAGCAAATACGAACGCATCCATGACCTGCTGTAGCATACTGTACCTGCATAATAACTGGGCTAGAATGGACCTCAAGGCTGCAGTGGATGTTCTTAAGGTAGGATCTTGATCGCGAAAGAAGAAGTAGCAGATCGTTGCGCCGTCGCCATCGTGGCTAAGATGATCGACGATGGATGCTGCAAGGACGGACTTCCCGCATCCAGGGTTGCCTGCCGTTTTGTCAGCAAGGGGAGGTTCAATAGGGGCAGGGCACTAACCTAATATCCAAAGGATTTTGTCAGACTCCGAATTAAGTTCCACGGATTCAGATTCTTCTATGCCTCCTTCAGTTGTAGCTCCCATGACAATATCCTCACAGCCTTCAGGCAATGATTCTCGAGCGTCTTTATTTGTGCTGCTTCCCGGCCTGTTCTCCTCCGCAATTGGTCGCCCATTAAAGGTTGGAGCGAGAATATTTCCCAAGTTAGGATTGATTAGGGGAGAATCGTCTCTTATCTCGATATTCTTTTCATTGGATCGTAACCATGTTTGGAAAATTGGCTCTTCAAAAATCCACATGGCTGTAGCCTCACACGTTTCTCTTCGGAGATTCTCGTATTCCTGAGCATAGTTCGGAGGATCTAGCCATTGCCGTATTCGCTGAATGAGGCGATCTATGTCGGTAATCGGTATTTAGCACCGACATTGGACATGGATTATTGAGGGTCACTTTTCCTCACCTCTTTCCTGTTCAACGAGGAAACGGCTGATTTCGGACGTCTTGTCGTCAACTTGCTGAAGAATTTCCCGGGCGGCCGCAGCGTTGATCCGTTCAATCTGCGCATGAGCACGTTCCTCGGCTTCTATTTCCCTAGCAACCACTTCATGTGTTCGCACTAGTTGCTCGTAGTCATCATTGAAAATGCGAAAATGTTCATCAATGCTCCCGAGGAACTCTCTGAATCTGACATCGAATGGTTTCAAGAAAAGTTTACGAACCACCGTGACAGCCCCCCTGGGAACTGAGACCCACGTGATTAGCATGGCATATAGCGTGAGATCTATGAAGGGCAAACGTACCGCCATCTGATTTCGTGAAGACTTCAACCACAGCTTGGAAGTAATTCAAAAAACCAATGTAAACTCTGACCAATGATGACTGAAGCCTTGTTGAGGCCTTTTTAATTGCGACCGTCCGTTTCTCTTCCTCGGAGTGTACAAACAATAAGAATTTATCATGGCAACGAGGAAGCTTCTCTGCGATTTTCTCCAGGCTGTTCGATAGCTTCTCGAAGAAGGTGACATAATTTGATGCAAGCTAAAACAATTCAGGGCGAAGTCATGCTTCTCGTTTGGTTTATGCACCAACCTTCAAGGCTAATCGAACAGCTCCCCATGCGATCGCGGCATATTGGGGATTTGAAGAGACAAAAATGCTAACTACTTCAAAGTACGGCTGAAGGGCTTTGTTAAATTGGTTAACCTTTTTGATAGCTCGGTCAAAGCGTTGACTCTTCCTGGCTTCAGCGCAAAAATCCATGTCTTTCATCATTGCTTCCGCTGAGGGGTACCCGACGAAGTTTCTCCGATGCTCTGGAGAGAGACTTGATTCGAATTGGTCCTTCGCATCCTGGAAGATGCTTATGAAGCTTTCGCTCCTGTCAGCATGAGTTTTTCTCTCGACAGACTAGACAAGACTCACACATCATCCATCCTGGTGGCAGCTGGGACGAGCTGGAAACCTCGGGGGAAAAAGAATACAGCAGTAGGTCTACATCTATGAGAGGATGGCTCAGGTTTATGCAACTGATTCTGGAGACAATCAACTAAATCAATCAAATGGTGCACCGGGGCGGCGGCGAGTATACGTACTAGAGTTCACGGAACGCCTAATAGAAAGCCTCGGGTACCTAACGAGCGCCAAGGCTAAAGACTTCCACATATTGCGGCGTGTAAAAAGTTCACTGCAACCCTTCTAGTGGCTCTTAGGACTAGAAAAAATCTCGCTAAGAGGCTTGTACTACGACCTTGACGCGCTGCTCACGTCAGTCATTCCATAGCTGCTGAAACTCCGGTAATAAGAGAAAGACAGGGGCCCCATTCTGAGAAGCTACTGGCCAACAACTTCGCACTGCGCCCCTGGTCGTGCTCTCGGTTCCAAATTTCGCTGAGGAAGTGGCCACCTGTTTGACAATTTATGGCAATATGACGCATGATTAGCTGCGAGGGACCTCTTCGGCTTTGGGATTGGCTTGACGATCGCCTTGAAATCTTACTCTATCCCTATTACCCCACTATCGATAGCAATAATAGTGATGAGCGGTGGCAAACATGGGGGCAAAGAAGTCCAAGAGAGTTAGCTGAAGGTCACTACTACTAATGACGGCGCAACTCAGAGCAAAAAATCGCAAGGCTGACTCAAGGCTCTTGGGAGGACCGCATGTCAAGATCCGCGACGAGGGCTTGAGACCAAGGTTTCGAGAGGACTTCGAATTGCAGTAATCATCTAGGACATGAAGATCCAATTACCGTGTTAATGCTTTTATTTTGGTCCTGAGTCTTAAGGTCCATTTACTTATGAGCATGTGTTTATGGCATGGATTTACTAGCCAAACTTCACTAGGAAGTTTTATATAAAACAAAATATTGAATGGAAGCTATACAATCAACAAAATACCACATGAGTGGTTGCTCTAGAAGCCACGGATTGAAAGTGGCTTGAAAGTTTTTATAACAATAACGGGACGACGGCGGCTGATATTATCGACAAAATCACAACTTTTACCGATAATTTCTCGAAAAAGTTGCGGACTAGACTTATTAGCCACCCTGACTTAATAAGAGGCCAGGCCCTTGCAACGACCGTATGTGCCTCTATTCGCTAATTATAAATGGCTGTTGTTTCCGGCGATACTCGTTGCTCTTACTAGCGGACTTTTTTGCTGGACATTGGTGCAGAACTATAGGCGTCGACGCAACGAGTTGTCATGGAAAATCCCCACGTTGTCGTTACTATTCTATAGCGAGCGTTTCGTTGTTGAGGATGGTGAGGAAATCACTTTAATACATAGCGAGCATAAGAAGCTCTAAGCTTGGCGGAGATGGAGTCTGAAGCAACCCAAAGAGATGTACGATTTCGCAAGTTTGACCCGCAAGTGCAATGATAGGGATAATTCACAAATCACAACGGCGGCAATAATTGTTGTCTCTGATAGTTCGAGGCTCTAACGATGCGTTCAACATCAAGCCGGTAGTCGAATGGAACTTTTTATCACAAAGCGAGGTGAAGTTGCTTCGAATTGCCATAAGGTCAACGGAGAGCTCCTTTTGTGTGCCGCTGATGCCTCAACACACTCAATAGAGAAGACTCGATACGAGACTCATCGTCGGGACAGAGATTGGTAACGGAACTTCGGATATGTAAGATAGGTGAATGTATTTTAGACGATCGTTCACTGGAATGATAGACTCAATACGAAACATCAATCACGCAGACCATCGTTATGGCGACGCCACTCGAGTGGAGGGCGCCATGCTTGTGACATTTATGTAAGAGACCTCAAAAGACGCCTGCATAGTCACACATGAGCATACATAGCGCCTACTTTCCTAAACTTGTGGAAATACATTCCAGAGGATTACGGGCGAAAGCAAGTCGATAGAAAGATATAATTATGAATTAAACATAATCCGTAGTTTCATTCGATTCAGAGACTTTCGCGTTCATAGCTGTTAACTTTGTGCTACGTCAAGCTTTGAACATCATATTATTTATCAGCTCTGTATTGTTCACACAGGCAATATCTAGGTGGTTTGGGGCAAGAATCCTAAGACAACAAGGATACCATAAATTTGCGGTTTGCTACTATATTCAGTCATGGCACACAGCGAGACCTCGCGTTCTCTCTTAGAGTGCTAGTAACTCTTCTATAATACAAGAATTCCTGATCGTTGACATTGCCGTCGATTGCAACTGCCCTCTAAACTCAAGTAACACAAGATAACCTCAACGTTCTAGCGGCAACAGCGATAGCACCTGGCCAATGCTCCGTCAGTTCCAAGGCACGAACACGCCCCGACAATGAACTGGGTTGAGTAAAACGTGAAGAAGTGAAATAACGAGGTTGCACCGTCTTTGAAGGAGTCTACCTATTGCCGCAGGCTCCTTATGCGGGAATACCACCGAGCTTGCAGTGCCACCAGCGCCTGCATTCTCCTATTCAGGTCCTCCGGCACCATTCTCCTATTCTGTTCAGTAGCCTCCCTTGCATTGTCAAAGCTTTGGTAATGAGGACAATCGCCGCAGGTGTTGTCTAGCTCGACGATCCCAATGCCTCGAGCCCTACACCATTCCAGCATTTCTCTCGGTCTGGTGTTCGCATCGGCCGTCGCACGCCGGCAACTACCAGCTCGTAGTTTCTTTCCCAGCGAACCTTGCTCTTCGAACGTAAAATATCTTTCTATGCGTTTGAGAGAACTCATGGTAGTAGTGTGTTGGATCGATCCGTCGAAACAACGGGCCGTGTATATGTTAGCAGGACAAAGAACACAGATATCTTCGAGATTTGGCAGGTAGGGAACCACCTCTTGAAGCCTCGTTGAGAGCAGTGCTACCTCCGGCAGATAAATGTTGCGTACACGGGACCATGGAAAGGATGAACCTAAAGGAGGCGCAACGAGCTCTCTCAAATCAAGGTAGCCAACTCGGGAAATCATCCACTGAATTGCGTGGGGTGAATTGCAAGGGAATCTGGGTCGAGTAGTGGCTGGCATGATCACATCATGTTCGTGATTGATCCAATAGCCCAGAGGAGATGATATACCGCTTCCCTTCTTTTGAATAGGCTCAAGAAACGTGTAGTGTCGCTCGACTATCTCCTTGAAAAGACGGCTGACACGAAGTAGGCTACTGATCTTGTTTCCTCTGATAGTTGTGTATACTGCATATTGTGCACGTAGCCTTGCTATATACTTCTGATGCCAGAATTCTATGCTTAGGTCGCCAGGACGGTGATACTGGCAGTGATCACGTGTCAGAAGTTCTGCGAGAAGCGATTGGTCTTGGTCACCTGCGCCTATTATACACCACTATAATACTCGACGTCAGCGACCATTATAGTTGGGAATCTCTTACAGAAAGCGCACGGGATCATATGAATTTGTCAGGTTTTCGTGAGAAAATAATATGCCCTTCTGTTATCGCCGGAACGAAAGAAAAATGATACAGGGACATTACTCACGAAAAGCCGTTTGTTTGGGTCGGACTCTACCACTGTAAACTCGATGATCATACATATGAGCTCGTTGGGAAGCTTCGAGAAGAGATCCATTTTTAGCCTCGATGCTTGAAATGGTATATTGTGTACGATGTACCCGGCGGGCAGAGATAATAGGTTCTGTAAGATAAATAATAAGTGTCTGATTTGACTGAAAAGAGCGCTCGGTACGTGCCTGCAAGTGATATTTTAACAAGCGTAAGATAGAAGTGGATTTCTCCCGCGCAAGAGAGCTAATGTAGGAGATAAACAGTCTTATCTTCCTGAAGGCCTGTCCTTGAAGCAGTGATATGTGAGCTATGACTCGAATACTTAGTATGAGTTGTCTGATTTGATGATTGTAGCTGGTTAGTATTCGTAAGAGGTATCATCAAGATGGAAGTAAGTAATGAAGGAAATCAGATGAGAGAATTCGTCACCCAGCTAGCAACACCTACTTATATATGGAGATTCACTATGGAGCTCATTTCTTTCCTTCTTGCTATTTCCAAAACAAGGGAGATGGTGACCAATGGTCTTGGTCCAGGGCGGACTTGGTATTACATATAGTGCTGTTGTAATGTAATACAGTGTCACGACCTCTGTATACTGATAGCAATGTAGGGGTAAGTCTTGAATACTTGTTGCCGCACAAGGAGCTCCAACTGCTACATCCACAGGCTGGAGATCTATATACAAAATGCCCTCTTCGTTCTGTCACTCTAGGTAGGCGGTATGCGGCTCGTAGGTATCGAGAGTCTGACATACAGGCAGAAGGCTCATTCACCTAGGGATCAAAAGTCTAAGGTGCTTGCGAACAGGCAAATATGTATACAGTCGTGTGTAGGCCAAGTTATTCACTGTTGCCTTGAAACTCCAAAATATAAAATTGGCTTACTAGTTTTTGGTTTTAATCATATATATTCTTATTAATCCGTACAATTGACCTCTTCGGCAAGATATCCGCGGCCTGTCTGATTTTCTATTCTATAAATATCGCGGAGTCGAGTGTCAGATTGTCATGGAACTTAATATACACCTCATACATATGCACTAGCTAGGAAACCTTTGGTAGTAAGGAGAGCGTGCAAATTCTACTGTCATAACAAAATTTCTTCCTTGTGCAACAAGCATAGCTAATGCTAGGGTTACTAGCACCTGAAACTGTAGCGCAGAATTGAGCGACCACCTACTCGGCTATGTTCAAATAATAGGGTTGAAATACAGTTCAACTCCCTGTTTCCCGGCTCGGACTTTCAAAAGGGACGCAGTTCAATGGCAGCACACCCCTTTACAAATAAAGTAGAAGAAACTTAAGCTTTGAACAGAGGCTTTTATCGAATAGTAGGAGACGTGAATCTCATCATTCTAAACCGAAATAACAACAGACTACGAACATATACATTGGCCAACGAATCGCCTACGAGGAATGAAGTCGGGCTAATAGACGTGTAGTTAGAGTTAACAATTCGAGCGAGAGATATGATGTTTTGAGACACCCTTTTACGATGCTATGCTGTTAGAGTTTGAAAATATCTCGTGCACCATCATATAACCGGTTGTCGGTGAACGATTCAATTATGCACGAAGGGTGCTACTATCTGGTTTTACTTGCTATTAAATCTTGTGCTCTCTCGCCTACTCCGCTGGTGGAATAATCCCTCGAACTTCTCTAGTAATATTTATGGCAGGTAATCAGTGCATTATCCTTCCTCATGAGGGCTGTGCTGTAACCTTGAATCACGGGGGGTTCATGACCTACCTACCAATGACGGTTATACTACACGCCCCTACCCTGGTCAGCTAAGAGGGCAGCCACTTTATGTGCGACAACGAGAAAGTTTCACAGCATCATCTTAATCAGTGTAGATACCACTTGGGGGCGGATGGCGACTGGGTCGATTATTTCTCAAGAGGGGGGGGTTACTCTCTACACATCATGGCATTGAGAGTGATAATGCAGCCTGAACCCGATGGCGACTTACCGCTTTTGCATCATCTTCTCACGCTCGTTTCGATAGCACCCTTTGAACGTTAGATAAACACCACGGTTAGTGCCTACTCATATGATTTACCTATCACAATGGATTTTAATCTTGGGGTTCTGACAACCACTTTCACCCCTGCTCCTAATTGCAATTCTTATGTCTCTGGCCTCATTTATACCCAAACTGTGACTACAAACCAAACGACCACAACGGTCGAACACAAGTACCACACACTCGGTCTAAACAATACGTCGCTATGTTATCCTCCATATTACCACGTAGGAACTGGGTTTTATTACTCTCCTGCTATGTGCCCTTCTGGTTGGTACGCGGCGTGCGGTAGTTTCGGAAGCGGAAGTATTCCAGAGACCCGCGCGACATGTTGTCCATCGTAAGTCAGATGCTCGACTTGATCGATTGGCTTCTCTGTACTCATCTAAGCCATTAATTGACTGACGACATTTATTAGAGGGTATAGTTGTATGGACCCGCCGCCAGAAACAGACACATGGTCAACACTTTCTTGCATCTCATATGCCCAGTCTAGCATCTACGTTACTGTCCCTGATGATTCGTATCAAGTGTGGAGTAGAGTGGTCCAGCTTCAACCCATTATCAATGCCGGAGCGATCAATGTACGTTGGCAGCCAACAGACTTTGTTAGCACGACTTCTTCAAACTCTGCGCCCTCGCCATCTTCTTCATCTTCGTTCACAATCTCGTCGCCCACAAAACCTCCCGTCGCCTCCGAATCTTCGCTACCGCAAGGGCACGGGATATCAGCGACCACTAAGGTAGCTATAGGCGTGGGAATTGGCGGAGCGGCCCTGATAATCCTCGTAGCAAGCATAGTCTATTGCGTGCTTGTGAGGCGAAGGAGACGCAAAGGTGGCGAGTTGTCAAGCAACACTCCAAATGATAAAAGTAGCAACGATCCAAGCTTGGTGAAGCCTGAAGCTCTTACGGAGGCTTGGGCATTGCATCAAGCTGAATTGCAGACTGCAAATAATACCCACGAAATGAGCACAGCGTCGAACATTCACGAGATCAACAACACATCGCCTGCTATATACCCCTCTCATAACTTACCTTGGCGTTCTGCCCACGCCTCCAGAAATTGGACGCCGAATGAGCTCTCGGCGGAATGATACAAGGGTCTCTGAGCCTTCGGCATAATGGACAGGCTTGTCGAAGCAACTGTAGAAATCAGAATAGCAGTACCCACGCGCTGGCACTTCAATAGTACCTCTTGCATTAACCTGTGAAATGATCTACCGAGCTCAACTGAGAGTGAACTCAAGGGAGCCGAATGGACTTCGCCGTTCTCAAGTATCGGGATATAACCCAGTGGCGTTAGATTCTTCAGGGGCCAGATGTAGAGAGGAAACTTGAGGAGAGGGCCTTGGTTTAGAGTCGCGGCCCGATACACCGATATACGAGCTCACCAGCAACAACAAGACCCTTTGAGAATAAATTTTGCATGAATGTTGACGGGCTACTGCTCTGGTATATGCGCTGATACTTACAGGCCTCGCAGGTTATTAATGCCGTAACTTGGATGTGCACGTTTCTACACCGAAGCGAATCAATAATACTAGGGCGTAACTAATCATAATATCAAATCAAATCGATCGAAACGACGACTCGAGTAGCAGGGTCCTTGACTGTAGTTAAGCAAGTCGGCAGTTGCTTCTGTGTGGAGTTGTTTGATATTTTAGACAAGTGAGAAATGCTTATTTGAGAGCGCATTGCATTTTTACCCAACACGGCAATGCAGGTGGAATATCGTATCAGGCTATGCAGAGTGTTGACATGATATGCGACGCATTCACGCTGTCAGGTTTTCTGCGAGCAAAACAGGGACTTGTGATACAAGCCTATTTTAAGGGGCAATCGAACCCGAGAATCACCTTTCTGAAAGAATGATCCGCAACCTACAGATCTGTACACTGTACTGTTAAAACTTGAAAATGGATACAGATCTGTAGAGTCTAGACTACTAACGCTAACCGATTACCCCGTTTTACTGTATTGTCATTCTGCGCACAATATATCCTTGCTGTATGGCCCGCTGCGAATTTGCCAATTGTTGTGCGCTTTAGTGTTATTTCTTCCCAATTAGGTGCCCCTTTATTCTATTCAAGATCACGTGAAGCGCATTGTATTTTAACCCCCGCACCGTTGGACGCTTCGGCCGTCAAATAAGCCACTGGCTTGCTGTCGCACTTAAGATAACATCTATCCGCCCTCTGAAGACTTCTCCCGTTTGACGAATTGTAACTTGACAGGTACTTGTATGATCTGACTTATGCAAGGCGACGCCGGCATCAAGTCTCACACGAGGGGACTGCATGCCGAAATGCCGACAGTCGCCATCAGTAATGTGCCGTGCAGAAGCATCTGCAACGTCTGTCGGCGAAGTTAGTGTTTCCCAGAGGCCGAGGGATGTATGATTGGACAGCATGTGAAGACGGCCGCAGAACGGTAACGATGGACATGGCATGAGGTCAGGTTTCAATTGCTGGCCACACAGCAGTCTGTCATTGGTGTGTCTCGCAGGCTGAGCATTGAGACAAGTTAGGCAATTGGCCACAATTGTCAGATGATGGTCTCCAAAATAGCTATAATTTAAGCCACTACATGCCACACGTGTGCCAGGGCGCACATCAGACAAGCAGCAATGGCTGCTAGCTAGGCATGAAGAAAAGCATGTGAAAATGACGAAAAACTATCTAGAGGGGTGGCTTTGCTCGTGGCAGGCGTCGAAGATATTTATGGCGACCACTTATCGTTTCCCTTTCTCTCTATCTTGATGATGTCCTCTTTTGACTGCGGCAATTTGAAAATATAACTCTTCGAGCAAGGAAGCAGAGACGAAGAGTTGATTGCTTACAGTACGTACTTTTTCGCTTTTCGTTGCTCGTCTCTCTCGGCAGCACCCGCATTTTGTTGGATCCGTTGCACGTACATGGATGTACATGGCGCCTAGGGAACTACAGCACGCTACACGGCTAGTTAGAACGCCTAAGTGGAACCTGAGTCCACCAATATCGTGGGCCGCGTTGTTCAGCGACATCGGATTCTCCGCCCCAGGTCATTTTCTCTGGTTGTTTGTGGTCCAAGAAACCAGAAACCATCGAAAACTGCCACGAGACTCCACAAGACCAGTGCCCTACTTACATATCTAGCTACACGACGCTAACCTGGTCCTCCTGTCCTGCATGAACATTCCTGCAAGGGCGGTGTCTGGATCCAATGAGATAGGCTACTGGACGAGGGGAATTACCATAAAAGAAAACTGCAACTGCACGACGGCAACGCGTTCTCTGTGACTCCCATGATCTCGTGGCCGGTCCCTCTGCTGCTTGCGCTTGCTCCCCAATGATATTCGTTACTGTGTATGGATAAGTCGGCCGATTCCCGTGACAGAATCGAGCCGGCTTAATCTTTCCGCCTCCCGTTTCCACCCATCTACCCGCCGTCAGACTCTGTCATTAAGTCGCGCGGGGTGAGGGAGCTAAGAGATTTAAAGGGCTTGGAGGCTGGAGCTATTGTGGACATCGGCGGGGTCACGATATCTGCATTTGTGCAGTTGGCCCTCTTTTGACGTTCGAGAATCCCCTGACCGCTTCTTCGCTCAAATTTCTGCAAATAAAACCGACGTATTTCCAAGACTACGCTACTGAATAACTAATCTGCAACACCCCTGGTTGAGTTTATCAAAGCATATCTATTTTGTTACGGCGATAGAACAACACCAAGTCTCTTATTCCGCACAGTACCGATCACTAGATTTCAAGTTGCATTTACAACAGACTATCACGATTTGGTGCTGATAGATCATTTCATCTCCCTTGCAGTAAGACGTGGTCGCCTTGAGGAATCGATCATCTTCCAACCTCTCTATCCTCCATTTTAGAGATGAATTCACATCAACCGGGACCAACATAGTGTGAATCGAAAGCTTGGTTTAGCGTCTCCATTATCCACTTGGACTACTTGGTTATCCCTCAAGTTCGTCCACATCGTCAACTCTTGATCCAAGGTTCACACAGACCGCAACTTCGTCACTTGTCGTAATTAACCCCATCATTTCTTGCCTCCCCATAGCAACCCCCCTTTACTTATTCACACATTTCATCCAACGACTCTTCTTCATAAAGACGCAAGGTCGCCGTTGCTTATTGAGATTTATTACAACCTTTGCTCAATAACTCAAACTCCGTAACTTGGCGGTTTTCGCATTTTAACCTGTGTGTCCATGCACCAACGAAGTGATACCATCGCCCACCATGTCACATCTCTATTCATACTCCAATATCCACCGGTCACAGTCTCCTGTCAGCGTCGCCGCGTCTGATACTACATACCACAGCTTCTACGATGTTGAGCTGTTCGAACCTGCCTCGCCTGTCGCAACACTTCGGATTCGGCCTCAGAAGACCGAACCATCCGAACCCACACTCAAACCCATAACTCGCCACGACTCTGGTTACGAATCCACATATTCGGGATCTTCACATGGTCAGAGGCCCGGGATATCAAATCGCAATGCTTCGCGGACGCGACGTCAAAAGCGGCCTAACATTCAACGCGCTGCCAAGTCCACACCAGCATCTTATCCAAGGCGGCTCAGTGGGCAGTCTTCCCGCGTGCCGACACCGCAGCAGCATCAACAGCCAAATTCATATTATTACTTTCCCTCGCCAGAAGCAATTACCGGCAGTGACGAGACGGAAGAAGAAACCGAAGTGTATCATCCACCACCGCCACAGACAACTCATTATTGGACAAGCGACCATACTCGCCGCTTGGAGTATGCGGCCATCGATTCCGCTAGTCGTGGCTTAAAGGGATGGGTGATGAAGCATGTGGTGCCGGACTGTTTTGTGTCCAAGGATAATCGGCGGCTCACCTTCGACGACGACACGGGAAGCGTGAGACGATACCGACTTGAGCTCGAATGCGACGATTCAAGTATCAAAGATGAAAAGCGCGGCAAGAAGTTGGGGTGGCTGTTTGGACGATAAATGACGATAGACGGATGAGCCGTACGAGACACGACGCCACGGCGATTTTACAGCTTTTCTGCATTCGCATATTCCCGGCGTTATATACCCAAAGTTACACGGACCTGATTTAATCTGGCATATACCAGGGCCATGTTCGGCATAGCATGTCAATTTGATGATTTGGAGATATATTGTTATAATCACTGCAACCTAGCAATAATGACTTTAAGTAGAAGAATCTTAGATCAAACTTGAACACACGATCTAAAAAATTCCCTTTCTTGCTCTCACATGACGAATCTAGGGACCAGTGCGTAAATTATATAAATAGATCGTATATTACATACATCTCAAGAAAGCAACGTCGCGTAAATTTAGCAGAGAGTTAACGCCTTCGACGTTGCTGTACTATGGTCAAACAGCCGCAGCGACACGACATATGAAAGACCGTTTATTGCTTAAGGTCTCGTCGGTCATATCTATGCCCAGCAGTTCGAAAATCTCATCCATCTTCTGCTCTACACCTTTCGTTAGCATAGCTTGTTGTATCGACTCAGCAGACATTTCTTGGATCTCGCTATTATTCTTCGGAAAGCCCTCAATGTCCTTATTCGTCGCAAGGTCATGGAGTGCCAGGAAATCACTGCCATAGAGCATTGTGTTCCCTCATCCAACGGTTGTACTTCGTGGCGCGAAACTCGATCTCCCTCTTTAGGTCTCTCGCGGCCATTTCTATAATCTGTTCGTCTGTCAACATGATTGAGTTCTTAGTACCGATCTGCGAGTCGTTGGAAGTAGCTTTGCGATGGTAGCTGTTCAAGTTCTGCGGATTTGCTGTGATGACCGGTGTTGAAGAGTCAAGGTAATACCCTCTATTATAGAGATTGAGCATCCCAATGGACAGGCCTCCAGGATAGGCGCGCACTACAAGCACTTCTCATCTTCTTCTCGTTTCGTGTTGGTATCGCGTTACCCATGATAATGAATCCTCCCATACTATTGCGCCCGACACGGCGGGTTACCTGTTTGCGGCGACTAGCTCATGGTTTTAGGTACGAGCGATAGCTTATATGCATCTTTGTAATCCAACACAGCGTTGCGGTATGCAAAAATCAATTTTTTAACCGAGCGTCACCTCCCACGATTATCAAGCTCCTGGGATTCGAACTAGTGGCCTTTCAATCTTCAAAATTATCGACGGTGGACGGGGCAGGATGAGGTAGCGGCCATAAACAACAGCAGTTGGTGTTACTCTAGCTGCGTTGAACTTATTGATGGAAGCGTTGTTTTAAGACTTATTCAGAAATGACCGCTGCTTTGGACTTGACTAATACTACTCACTCTTCTCCTATAAGCGGTATTATCAAGAACGGCGATGGAGAAGCATGCATCTTAGGCGACACAGTATTCTAAGCAGCGAATAGCATGTATCAGTAATGATTATTCGTTCGGCCGACGATTGATTGCAATGGTCGTTTTATTCATTACATAGTCTCGACTCCTTAACACCAGGTTTTCAACATCCAAACGCCAGTGTACTCACTAGTTCCAAAAATCAAATCAGCCCAGCGGCCAGTATATCAATCCAAAACTAACGGGCTGTGCAATGACAGCGCATGTGTCCACGATCAAGAAGATACCTTTCCCTTTTTGGTTCATCATCCATTAATTCATAAACCCTATCTCGGAAGCGCGATCCCTCATCATCTTCAGAAGCCCCAGATCATGCTCGCTAAGGTCAAACTTGGAATCCACGCCCGCCGTCAGACAGCACAGGTTATCCTCGGCAAGTTTCCAGAAGTCGTCGTCAATGGCCTTGTGCTTCGGCTCGCGCATGTACGACTTCATGGGCGCAAAGCGCCGCTTCGATCGGTCTGTGTACTTGTTGAGGAGCAGCCACCCATTGAACCAGAGGGGCGTATCGTCTACGTCGAGGTGCAGGAGCTGCGGGCTGCACATCGTGTAGGTGTCTGGTGTGGAAGTCGCTCTTTCCGGCAGCGGCAGCTCTTCAGAGTCCCTTTTTGCGTCTGGTGTTGAGGTCTCGGTTTCTCTTGCTGTTTTTGTTGTTTTGCTGGGGGCTTCGACGACACCTATGGATCCTACCGCGCCTCTATGGAAGGCGAAGGACGGGTCACCCGCGAGTAAGAAGCCGATCCAGAATGTCTCCTTGTCACCTGGTTTTTGTCAGTTTACGTTGAATGGAGAGATGATGTGTTCCGCTTTACTCACCGTGCATCATCTCATATACACCCATCTTGCCGTCTCTCGCGTCTCTGTCGCTTCCGTTAAAGCGACAGATAAGCAACATGGAGATAAAGTGCTTCCACTTATCGATCTTTGTCAAGTAAGTTAGCTCAGCCATATAGATGAACCCCTGATTATTCCTTATCAGGGGGAGGCATGCGAATTACTCACCACGACCACACCGCTCTCCTGGTGATGTCCCGACGCACCCGTCCACCAACTAGACTCTTTGGCAAGCTTGTGTATCGGCCTCGGGAGGATCTGCAACAGCCATCTTCTCTTGGACTCAGGCATGATCGTCCGGTCGCGGAAGAATAGCGCACCGGTCTTTTGATAATCCGGGTCATCAAATAGTTTGGCCGGGTCCCGGAAGAAGAATGAATCGGCATCGATGAAAATAACTTCGCGGAAGCTTGACAAGAGCATCGCAAAAGGCTTGATGGCCCAGCCAGCCAGCTTCCATCCTTCGTCATCTACCATCGCGGATACGTCACGTGTCGTCACGCCTGGTAAAGACTGCAAAAGAGTTGTCAATATGCGTGATCAAATGAGGCATAAGTAGCAGTTAGACTAACC
Organism: Xylaria curta; assembly: GCA_022495235.1. NCBI lineage: Eukaryota > Fungi > Ascomycota > Sordariomycetes > Xylariales > Xylariaceae > Xylaria > Xylaria curta. The sequence goes on along the minus strand of MU376017.1, from coordinate 24,657 downwards.
TCCAGTTCGAAACGATGGTCTTCGCCTAGATCATCATCTCCTAGATACATAATCTCAATCGGGAGCTCGCAGCCGAGCTTTCGGAATGTATAGATAGTTGTCATCAGGTACTGCGCCTGATCGTCGCCAGCTGTGAGAACGATACCCCTTCCCGCGTTCTTGAATCCAGCATGCAGCGTCATGTGATCCGCGAAATACGGGCTCGTGAAGGGGAACAGGACACGCGCGAACTTAGCAAGGAAGCCGCGGAATGCCTCGTAGTTATGGATCGTGGTGGTGAGTGATGAGCCGAGGCTCGTTTCCTCATTCTTCTCCATACCGCGCAGGTACTGGATCACGTCGTCCCGGATGGCCGTCTCGCCTGTTTCCTTGTCCTCGACCAAATGCAGCTTCTCCCATGCACTTAGGTATTTCTTGTATGCCCGTGTTCGTAATCCCAGCTCTCGCATTCGCTCCGGGCCGCCGTTGTCGATGGGCCGTAGGAATTCGCGCATGTTCATCTCGTCGGGTAGCAGGGCAAATAGAGCTTCCAGGTCATCTTTGAAATTGGGTCTCTCGGGCCAACGATTCGGATGTGATTTCTGTTTTTCGGGTACCAGCTTAGATGTATGATATTGTACCTTCTGCTTCTCAGTGTTCTCAGTAATAGGTTTCTTCTTCGCAGGTTCTTGCTTCGTAGGTTCCTTCAAATTCTCTCTATATGTTGTCTCGTCTACTATCGGCTTTTGGGGATTAGACGCCTGAACGTTGTTTCGTGAACCTGAACGCAATCGCTCGTCGCTCTGCTTGTCCGTATGGTCTGGTAAAACTGGACTCTTTAGGTCTGGCAATTTCGGAATGTCCTTTGATATTTCACTGGTTTCCCCGAAATGCGCTAGTACTTTTATGTGGAAATAGACTGAGAAGACGAGGAACGTAAATATGACGATACCGAAAAGAATGGCATTCTTGTGGCGGCTACTGAAGCGCCGTCTACGTTCTGCTGAGATCGGCGAGAAGAACGATCCTGGGGGTAACCGGCCCTCTTTGGGGCCGAGCGCTGTCTTTGGAAACATATGTGAAGTCATCGTGAACCGATTTGGACCTCGCATTGAGGTGAGATTCGACGGCCCAGAGTCGAAGTCATGGGAGGCGGATTCTTTCATACTCCACAAACGGACACGTATTGCTTCACAGGTAAGGTTTCTCTCTCTGAATCTTGAAGTTTAGGGAGTATGAGACCTCGGCCATCCCTGGCTAACTTAAGACAGACCGAGCAAGTATAATACGCCCCATGGCGAGTTTACGTTCAGAAGTCTGACGGGATCGCACACCAGAACGGCAGAAGCTTGTTCTTTAGTGACACGCATACGCAAAGTATATAATTGTGCCCATCTGACGGTTCGACAATCTCCTTTCGGGAATTCTAGCAATAGTAGCTCCCATTCTGGGCAGGTCCTCAAAGTAAGCTAGTGACTACGCCACATCCTGAAGTATGCTAGTACACGCATGACGGATGCTTGTTGACAGGGGCGGAAGCCGGGATTCCTTGATCAATCTTGCACCACGACAGCTGGTTAAACATCGTGACTACTATGGCTCACATGCTTAGTACACACCATAATCTATTGTAGTTCTTTCGCATTGGTGGAAATCTGGGCCTTGAGGCGTCGCTAACCCACAGCCTAGATCTTCGGAATAGAAGGGAACCTCCCAATCCGGGATCGCCGGATGACTTAGCGTATCTTGGCAATGCTTACAGCGTATAAAACCTTCCTGTCGGTGTTGATTTTGTTGTTAATTTTTCAGCTGTGTCCAGGGTACCTTGAAGTTGTCAAATGTCGAATATCGAGTCCAACACATCACGAACTACACGTACTGGATAGGAAATGCAAGATAGACGAGGTAGGAAACGAATAGATGCTATCAGAGAGCCTTATTTACTCAGATGCGCATTCTACTAACACGAAAGGCTTATGACTTGTTAATCATCAAGTGTACGCTATGTTGTAAGTTACGAAGCCAGCCGCGTATCTTTTCCAGTTAGCTTTTCAGCTACCTGGATTACCTAATCCGTTACAGTCATGCTTTGCATGCTCATGTAGGATCATAGTATGATATAAATAGCTGGGTTTTCAGTTGTTGCGGACCTCAGACTCAGCGGCTAATATAGTTTTCGAAAATCATCAAATTTCAATCACATGCTCTACCGCTGAGCTATGGATCCCAGATAACTACATGATTTCTGATGAACTCTATGGTGATTACGCAATGAATATGTTGCAAGGATGGGATGCATAAGATCGCTAATGGGTCAGGTTTGCGCATTGGACGCCCATTTTCGTCAAGGTCGCATTCTCATTCTATTAAATTTCACGTTGAGATGGTAGGATATACTTAGGTAGTATTGTTAATTTCTCACGGGACTGAGCAGTCGCGGTTTTGTTATATAGCGGTCGATAGGACCCCGTAATTCATCTCACCTGCATTTTGACCACTCACAGCTTGACAGAGAGACTATTAACCAAATGCTCACATAAAGCCCTTACAGCCTTTTCATTAAGTCATTCACCTTTCATCCATTCGATACTGTTGTAAATAACTAGATGGTCGTAGTTGTTATCGGCATGCCGTTATCGGCAATGGGCGGGGTTTATATGGTGGGGGAGAGGAGCTGTAACAATTACGCGGTACGGGATGCAGTCAAAGGCAACTACTATCCTATCAACAGAGTCATTGCATCAATAGTTCCTCGATATGGCTACTGCATTCTATAATGGACGGTTCTTCCAGTCGGGACCCCGGGGGGAGAACCACTCATTCGCTGAGTGCATGTTAGTCGATGGAGCTGGGAAAATCGTCCACGTGGGTTCGTTGGCAGACGAGCAAATACGGCAGGCCGAGGCGCACGGCGCCACGAGACAGGACCTTGGTGGTCACATCGTGTTACCGGGCTTTATTGATGGGCATATGCATCTATTGATGTTCGGACAGTCGCTCCAGAAGGCTGGACTGGAAGCATGCAAAAATCTCGATGACATCAGGAAGACACTTAAGGATTTCGCGTGAGTAACATTAGGAGGCGTTTCCTTATTCTTTTTGGTCAATGTGGCAGCAATATATGATGTTCTCAAAATTGCATCGGTCCGTCCCGGAAGGGATGCAGTATTGACCGAGATGGGTCTCACATAACAGAGAATTACTGACTCACATTCTCATGTTGAAGTGCGGCGCATCCATCTGCGTCACGAATAATGGCCAAGGGATGGATGCACTCTATGACGGACGGCAAAGCACTAGCAAGCATGATCGACGACATTGATCCCCGGCCCATTTTCATCGACTCTAAAGATCTTCACTCAACTTGGTGTAACACAGCGGCCTTGGAGGAGATAGGGGTACAGGACATGTCCAACCCCGAAGGAGGAGAAATACACCGTGATGAAAATGGGAAAGCCTCGGGGCTTTTGTCTGAGTCTGCGGCAGTGACCATTGTGTGGCCTCACATTGCTAAAGTCGCGCCTATGGAGGAGAAACTAGCGGCCATAAGGCGTGCAGTAAAGGCGTACAATGCCGCCGGTTATACAGGATTGGTCGAGATGGCAATGGATGAGAACGGGTGGGAGGCCTTGCAGACATTCCGCCAGAAAGAAACCTCTCCAATGCGTTTCGCGGTGCATTGGCTCATCACACCCCGCAAAACGGAAGCCGAGAATCTCGCGCAGGTGGATCGAGCTATCGAACTCAACCGGCAATTCAATGCGGACACGAGCCCGGATTGCCGAGTAGTGGGCATCAAAGTAATTGGCGATGGGATAATCGACGGCTGCACTGCCGGGTTAACAGAGCCTTACTCGTCGAACGGGGTCTCGTGCGAGCCAATATGGTCACTAAAGGAGCTTGGCCCAGTCGTCAAGAAGGCAGATGGGGCCGGGTTGCAATGCGCCCTTCACGCGATAGGCGACAAGACAATCAAGACCGCCATCGACGCACTGGAGCAGAACGCGACGCCCGGACGCAGGCACCGCATCGAGCACTTGGAGCTGGCCTCGCCCGAAGACGCTGTGCGGCTGGGCAGGTTGGGCATCACTGCATCGATCCAGCCCGTGCACGCGGACCCCGCCATCCTCCGCGCCTGGCCGACGCTGCTGGGACCGGCGCGCTGCGAGCGAGCCTTCGCCTACACCGACTTCGCCCGAGGCGGCGCCGTGCTCGCCCTGGGCTCCGACGCGCCCACGGCACCGCACGCACCGCTGACCAACCTCTACACGGCGACGACGCGGCGGTCGGCGCGGGAGCCTACGCTAGAGGACCGGGTGAACCCTCACTTCGCGCTGGAGCTGGCGGCGGCCATCGCGGCGGGCACAGCGGGCTCGGCGCACAGCTGCTTCGCGGACGAATGGACGGGCAAGCTGGAAGCTGGCCTCTCAGCGGACTTCGCTGTGGTAGATATGGAGTGGGGTCACGAGACGCTGCTGCAGGCGAAGATTGTGCAGACGTGGTTTTTAGGGCGAAAGGTATTCGACGCCAGCTCGGCCGCGTCATCGTAAATCCCGTCGAGCGAACGAGAGCGCGCAACGTGGGGGAGGATGGTGACCAAGAAGCACACAGACCCCGACAATCCCTGAATATTTGTTTGCTTAGTGTACCAACTAGATAACTCTTTTTTTTTTCTGCCTTCCAGAGTTGGCCAACTTTGACGAGATTCTCCGGCGACATGCAGTCTTCTCGTTTCTTTTTACTTCCTTCCTTTCGCGTGTACATGTTTGCCATACGCATACCTACTTAAGTACACATATATGTAGGATACCGTGATTAATCACCGAGTGGCGCGGATGGCTGTGTAGCCAGACCCCACCACGAACCGTGTATATGAGGTCACCTGGTGCGCAGAAGAGGAGCCGGTCACCGCTGTTTCACCTCGCTCCCGTTCCGTTGTCATGGGACGAATATCTCCCACTTTCATAAGGCCACGGCGGGGAATGCAACCCAGACGCCGAGACGCTGTGATGGCATCGGAACTACACCTTGTTTAGTGCAGGGGCTTGAATCGTGATGGCAGTCCCACCATTCAGACTCCACTGCCGAGCTGCCGAGCCGAGTACAGCCACTGCCAATGGAATGGTAAAAACGATTGAGCGAGGCATGATTCGCTGACTGGCCTCGAGTTTTGTCTCGTTAGATACGAGCATTTGTGATTACACGAGGACCAACTCGAGCTCGCTTCCCATGTGTAGTAAGAGGTGGTAGGTCGGTTAGTAATAATGCACTCTTCCCCGTTCTCGGCGCCGGAAAGGCGAGACTTCGGTCGACGGTGGAGTAACCAACTCCGATAGGCTGCGGGATACTATATCTGATCAAGTTTCACTGCATATTGCACATGTGGGGGTTGGCTGATATCCATATCTATACCTAAGGCAATTCTCCAGGTAGGTATCTATGCACACCTGAGTGAACGCTGGGCACAGCACGCCTTACCGATGTACACGCCTAAACCACCATCTAGCCTCAACAAGGTCAGGTAACTATTTATAATCTGCCATCCGAGACATCGGGAACTTACCCGTAAGGTGTAAAGGTGTACTGAGACTATCTTGACAGCAATTGTTTGCCTGGTCCCTTCAATGTCTCAGGTTCCCGCCACCCGATTCTGATTTTCTCATATTCACACGTCTGTGCGAAGTGACTTCTATCATGTTATACCGGGTATTATGTGGCCCAACGAACCACTCACAGCGTGCCTAGTCTAGACTAAGCTGATTGCGTGCCATCGTCATCCTTTTCTCATTCCCCGTCTCCTCCGGTTCCCTCGCATAGAGAACAATGTATTCATTACCTGATGCAGTGTATAGTACCACATTAAAGGCGCGGCCAACGTCGGGTTCCTTGGCGCAGTATTGGCACACGTCCACGCGAGAGCCCAATGATAGGATGGAACTGCATCTCCTCGTGGGTTCTGCGCGGGGTTGCGCCACTAGATCGCATGGTCGACTTCCACGGGGGGCATGGATTGTATGCAGTCTATATGCACGTTGTCGTGGGACAACACGCCCCGAAGAGGGCAACAGGCAACAGAGACAACCGGCCGGACATGAGGTGGATTATGCCTGGGACAGTATATCTTGAGCCTCCCACTATGTCCCTTGTCTTCCGCCCTTCCTCTTTCTACCTCCTTTCTCTCTTTCTTTCTTCCCTTCCTTCCCTCCCCCCCTCGCTCTTTGATTACTTTATCGGCATAATCTACTGCCTGACTTGTACGTACTTGAATGGGGACAGAAGATCAACCTATCGTCGAGGAGTCGACTGAACCTCCTATATGTGGCTTAACTCGTACTTCCGATGCCACATCCTCAGCAACCAAGCTAGGACCTGACGACGCGGATGGTATCCGTGTGCCTCACGCCTTACCTATCGACCAGTTAGAGCAACTCCTTGACACAGACGCGAGCAATGGCCTCTCTCATGCAGAGGCCGCTCGTCGCCTGGCCGAGTATGGCCCTAACAAGGTCAAGGCAGCTAAAGGGCTTTCCGCCTGGAAGATTCTCCTGAGGCAGGTCTCCAATAGCTTGACTGTTGTTCTTATCCTCGTCATGGCTCTATCTTTCGCTATCCATGACTACGCCGAGGGCGGTGTTATCACGGCCGTCATCGTGCTTAACATTGTAGTTGGGTAAGCACACCTTTCTGATTTTGGAGAACTGCATAGCCATGGGGAATTGCGGCTGACAATTGCTTTCTATATCTTCCCCACAGACTTGTTCAGGACTATCGTGCCGAGAAGACCATTGAAGGTCTCCAGGCCCTGTCTGCTCCCAGCTGCAAGGTTATTAGGTCCCAAGTGGCCATGACCACCAAAGCTGAACAGCTTGTCAAGGGTGACCTTGTCATGCTTAATGTAGGCGACATCGTCCCCGCCGATCTTCGCTTAGTGTCTGGGCTCAACCTGTCTACTGATGAGGCGCTCCTTACCGGTGAATCTGTACCCATTAGCAAGCATTCAGATGTCGTGCTATCTTATGCGGACATCCCTCTCGGTGACCGCGTGAACATGGTCTACTCCGCGAGCACTATCACACGCGGCCGCGGGACGGGTATTGTAACAGCTACCGGGATGAACACGGAAGTAGGCCGGATTGCCGAGCTGCTGCGAGCAAACTCCCAACCGGAAGGTGAAGATTTATCTTGGTTCGCATCATATTGGCTGCGCGTGAAGATGGGAGCCCGAAGCATCTTAGGCCTAGACGGAACTCCCCTGCAAGTGAAGCTAAGCAAGTTTGCTTTGCTTCTCTTCGCGCTTGCCATACTCCTTGCCATTATTGTCTTTTCGGCAAATCGTTTCCAAATCGATGGCGATGTGCTCATCTATGGTATCTGCGTTGGTGTTGCTGTCATTCCCGAGTCTCTCATCGCCGTTCTCACTATTAGTATGGCCGTTGGAACTAAGGCGATGGCTAAGGGCAACGTCATTGTGCGGAAGCTCTCGGTCCTTGAGGCTGTCGGCGGGGTGACCAATATTTGTTCCGACAAGACCGGAACCTTAACACAAGGCAAGATGATTACTCGGAAAGTCTGGCTTCGAGATGGCTCTGTTGCTTCAGTTGAAGGCTGCACGCACCCTTACGATCCTGCCAGTGGAAAAGTCATCTGGAAAGATGACAAATCCCCCTCCTCAGATATTCCATCTTCGATATCTAGGCTACCTTCAAGCGCGAGGAGATTTGTAGAGTGCATCTCTCTTTGCAACAATGCAACTGTGTCTGATGGTAAGGTCATCTCAGGAGACGACACAATCGAGACCTCCACCACTTCCACCACTATCGTCTCAGATTGGACGGCTGTAGGAGAGCCAACAGAGATTGCTCTCCAAGTATTCGCAATGAGATTCGATGTGAGCAAGGCTACCATCTCGCAAGCAAACAATTCAGTTCTTATTACGGAACACCCCTTTGATTCTTCCTGTAAACGTATGACGGTTGTTTACGCCAGGCCCTCCGGAGAGGTCGACATCTACACCAAAGGCGCCCTAGAAGCAATTATGCCGCTTCTAGACGCGTCAGATGATGTTAAAGCCGAGTTCACAGCCGAGGCGGAGTCCCTTGCCGCCGAAGGCCTCCGTGTACTCTGCATTGCCCACAAAACCGTTCCGAAAAGCGATGGCCTCAAGACCGATCGTGCAGCCGCGGAGAGTGGCCTGACACCACTCGGCCTGGCCGGCTTGTACGATCCTCCTCGCTCGGAAACCGCTGGCGCCGTCCAAAAGTGTAAGATTGCGGGCATCTCGGTTCATATGTTGACGGGTGACCACATCAAAACCGCAACAGCTATCGCGCATGAGGTCGGCATTCTAGGCCCCGACCTCACCGCCGCCGAGGCCGCCAGCGCAATCATGCCTGCTTCTGCATTCGATGCTCTCAGCGACGCAGAGATCGATGCTCTGGACAAGCTTCCGCTAGTCCTTGCTCGCTGCAGTCCATCCACGAAAGTGCGAATGGTCGAGGCGATGCACCGTCGGGGAGCTTATTGTGTGATGACCGGAGACGGCGTCAACGACTCTCCCGCCCTAAAGAAGGCCGATGTTGGTATTGCCATGGGCCTCAACGGTAGTGATGTGGCGAAAGAAGCCGCAGATATGGTGCTGACTGATGACAATTTCGCATCTATCGTTACCGCTGTTGAAGAGGGACGCAGACTTTTCGACAACATCCAGAAGGTAAGATACGATGGCTGTATCCGTAATCCGTGTATGCTAACCGTGACACCAGTTCATCCTTCACCTGCTCATATCTAACATCGCCCAAGTCTTACTCCTCCTCATCGGCCTGGCCTACAAGGACAAAGACCAACAATCCGTCTTCCCGCTGTCTCCAATTGAGATCCTCTGGGCCAACCTAATCACATCGTCTTTCCTAGCGCTCGGTCTCGGGCTCGAGGAAGCGCAGCCAGACATCATGCTACGACCACCCCACAACCTCAGGATCGGTGTTTTTACAAAGGAGATCATCCTCGACAAGTTCGCGTATGGATTCTTCATGGGATCTCTATGCATCTTCGCCTTCGCCTTCGTGTCCTACGGACCGAAAGAGTGGACCATTTCCCTGATGAGCTCGACGGACTGCAACCAGGGGTACACATCGATGTGCGACCCTGTGTACCGCGCGCGGGCGACGACGTTCGCCACACTCAGCTTCCTGTTGCTTTTCACGGCCTGGGAGGTCAAGCACTTCACCCGCTCGCTCTTCAACATGTACCCAGAGGAGTTCAGCGGCCCATTCTCCGTCGTGCGCACCGTGCTGCGCAACTGCTTTCTCTTCTGGGCCGTCGTTGCGGGCTTCCTTGTCACGTTCCCCGTCATCTATATCCCCGTAGTCAACCGTGTTGTCTTTAAGCATACCGCCATTGACTGGGAATGGGGGGTCGTCGCTGCCGCTGTGATCGCGTATATCGCGCTCGTCGAGACCTGGAAGGCCGGGAAGAGGCGCCTGTTCTACAAAAAGACACGGCCTTCATCGTCGTCGTCTTCTGTGTGAGAAGGCAAGTAAAGTTGGTCTGAACTCGTCAAGGTGAGATGACGCGTTTTATACCGTCCACTCGTTAGGTTGAGCTCTTTATGGAATACTTTTCACTGGTACCCAAGTAACTCAGAATGTATCCATAGCTGGGAAACACGGTATTGGAAACCTCCTTGCCGCGTGCCATTTTGCAGCACTTTTGTTATCTCAAATTCAAACATGGTAGCTGCATAAAAAAATCAATGTGCTCGGGGGAAAATCCACTTTAATGCTTGAAGTGTAGTCATATTCACCCCCGCCAGGTCCGGAGGTTCGGCGCCGTGTGGGGCCCAGTAGCTTGCATATGTTCAGCCTACCTTAAGGAGAGGGGGAAAATCCCTCATAGTCAGAGATTATTAGCAAGACTGAACTCGGTAGTTTCAAAGATCTAAGGGCATGTTCAAAATAGGTTATTTCGACTCGCAACTCAGAGTGATGTTATTTATAGTAAAGATGAAAACATAAGGTTCATCCTATGAGAAGCTGTCTTTAAAATTCAAATGTATCCTAAGATAAAATCAGGCCACCCAATGCACTTCTGTACAGATACCCTATGCCGTCGATAGGAGATCTCAAGATGGTCTATCTTGTGAAAGCCACCATTATGTTAAGTTTACTACACCCCGTGGAGATATAACAGAAACCATCGCCGCCCTTTCATGAGGAAGGATCCACTGAAGACTTATACTCCACTTCCATGAAGACAAGGACGCAAAGGGCCTAGAACTCCAGTATGTATATCTTCATATGAACAGCTACCCATGTATACCTATACTAGAGCGAGGCTTTCACTTATAAACCTGAGGTCGCCGCCTGGCTGAAGAGAACCGGACCTTCGTAGCCCCGTTGAAGTCCTGCATGGTCATTGAAATTCAGGATCCTTTTGGAGGCCCTTGTTCTCAGGTCCTCGTTGCATATTATGACACATGGGTTTTTCGCAAGAGCCTCAAGTCGGCTTTATTTCTCGGTGGCGTCCTCGACGGTGGCCACTCTCTCGGGCCTTTTTGCCGCCGTGTTCACCGGCGTTCACAACTATTAATTATTATCAGCAACAAAGATAAAGAAAAGGGAAGATTTGTGGCAATCATCAAACCAATTTTCAAGCCCCCTTTCGAGGTTCCTGTGATTTGCGGCTTCAACTTTCAGGAGGAACTCATATCCGGTACAGCTGAAATAGTTTTACCGATGAATTCCGATGGCGAAGCGAAGTTCTGTAGAGACGATATCGTATCTAATAATATCGAATATCACGCACTCGGCATCTGCTTGCTCACCATAGAGGTGCGGCCAACTACCCTTACCGTGACAAGTAAGGGTCCTGGATTCCCGTTTCACGTCTTCAATGTAACCTCATCCTTCCCCTACCTATCTTTTTATGCACATGTTTTCCGGAATGGCAATCCTATTCCGTTTCCGTTTCTGATATAGACCTCTCCTGTATGTAGCTATAGTCTTGTGATGCTCACTAACCAATAGTCGCTGGTTTCCAGTCTTGGATGCGTAAAAGGCCTGATTCCCTCCTTAGCCAGGGCTCAGGGGCATGTAATTCCACCCAAGTAGGTTCAATTCATATTCTCAAGAATTGAATCTGTAGGTTGCGCCGAGCTTCTCTACCAGACGATAAAAAATAAAGTGGATGCCTACTTTAGTTGTATAGTCTAAGAGCTTAATAGTACCTAAGTAAGGTTTTCTTCTTTAGAAGCACCCCAAACTGCAGTCTCGGGAATGCGAGCTACATGAGTAGATGTGCAAACCTAACCAAATAGATTAACTCAAGGGTCACATCGATATCTTAATTGAAAACCTTCTTCATGTGCCACACTGCGTTCTTTTCCATTAATAGTCTTTCCAGCACAAGTCATATAAGTCTCAATTCTACGTACATAACCCCCGAGTTTTTTCTGCCACATGTTAATGTGATTCCCGTATCAGGTGCTCGTGCCAAGTACATAGTTACTGCCTCATAACTACCTGGCTAATTTCCAGGTGTACACTCTCACAACTAGAATCCGACAACTTGCTGATCAGGTCAGCGAATTGAAACATCAGTGCCTAGAACTCGCCGTTCTGCGAGTTCTCCTGTTTATCATCCTTGGTGCTCTCTCGGTTGCCGTTACCGTAACATTCCTCTTGGTCTTTCTTATCTAGGTGTTGTACAAGACTGGACTTCGCAAGATGCTCAGGTGAAGACTCTTCGGTCCTCTGCCGCCACTCTTTTAGCTCTCTTGTTGCTTTGATGCCGCATATGTCGGCCTGATCGGACATCCAACCCACTGTTTTGGAAATAGTCAGCAGATAATTTCTCATACCAATGTACTTAAACCATAAAAATCAATGTTCCCCCATAATCTCAAATTGCCATGATCAATAGGGAAAGTAGTGTAGACTGTGCGTGAAGCTACTTACTAATGCTAGTACCCAGGGGTACCATCATCTCCTTCAAACAAGTCGTGACGGACTCGCGAAAGCCAAGGTTGCATCCTTCATGCGACATGTGGGGCATCCAGTCTTTTCCAACATAAGGAATTGTCTTAACATTGTCAAGACTATTCTTCAGGGATTCAATACTGCCGGTAAACTTCTCAGGCTCTGGGACAGGAAAGAGTCCCGCCTTCGTAAGTGCAGGAATAGCTGAACCTAGCATCATAATCTCACACGCCTGGTTATCTTTGCCGACTTTGCAATACATGTTGTGCTGGTTTTGTTCTCCGGATGAGAGGACCTCAATGGGTGCCTTGACAGCATCGAGGATCTTTGCAACCGTAGAGGCACGAGTCTCGATGATGACCTCTATTATTTGACGTTAGTTTCTATTATGATTAGTAGGTATGATGAATATGGGTCCTACCGAGAAGATCATGAGGCATTAGCATGTCCTCTAAAGGCTTTCCAGAGATATTTACAATCTTGCCATTACCGTCGATTTTGGCGCTCACAATAAGGGCGTCAACAGTTTCTCGGTATAGCTTTAGCTCGCCAAAAGTCCAGGCAACACTACCGCACCTCGGGAGTTAGTACTTTGCAGCCTGTGAAGACCCTAACAAGGTTCTAGAGCCCACAGAGATGGTGTGCTCGAAATAAGCAGAAAGGGGGTTGCAGAAAAGAAAAAGAGACGCACTAGAGAGCCTTGTGGCATTCAATGTAACAGTCAACCTCGGCCACAAAGTTGGTCAAGCTCGTAACCCATTGTTCAGCCCAAGGATACAAGATATGAGTACACTTGTATTGGCACGCACTCTTGGCAAGCTCAAACATCTGACCAAGTGTAGGCTCTTTAGGAACATGCTTGAAATCGTAATGAATAATGCGAAAAAGTAGACCGATTGCCTCTGGGTCACCTGTAAGCTTCATAGTTTGGGACTGATCCTCCTTTTTGCCATCGTTGGCGCCACGGGCACATGCAGCATCTTGATATAACATGGTACGCCAGATAGGAGAGGCACAAGCCAGAGCAGATGCGCAAACGCTGTAGGTAGTGTGTTTGCCATTAGGCTTGGGAATGACAACCTCTAAATCGGCATCTCGATGGAAGCTAATTGCTGAAATCTCAGATGCGGTATCCGTCTCCGGGATTGGACTCAAGGCACGAGGGGTGGTAGGCGTTGGTTCTAAGATCTCCGTGGTCTCGACGGGAGAGGTCGATTCCTCAATAGACGCCATGGCTGAATACACAATCGTGATTGTTTGAAGGTAAGAACCTGCTTACCAGTCAGCAGGAACCATAAATAGCAACAACAGCCTAGGGCTTGTTTAAATTTAGGCGAGGGAGGTGCAGGGTTGGTTGTATGATATTGGGAACTTGATAGGCCATGTGTCTCGGCGGATGGTGGAATAGCGCGAGAAGTTAAAATAAGATGGACAGACTTGGAGGAGGATCACGCAACTTGAAAGAAATCAACCTAGAGACCCAACTTAGAGTTAGTGATGAACCTATCTGTGGTTGAAGCAGAAGTGTGACCAGACGGTTAACTTTGGCTATTTACTGGTGATGCTGCTGGTGATACGCCTTGCCTGTAACAAAGAAGAGGACAGTGCAATATGCTCAGAGATGAAAAGGTAGAGTAGGAAAGAATTGATTGGATCGAGGGGTTTTATAAGCACCCATATGGGAAGATATGAACAGGTTCTTGTGGAGAGCAGGGTATGGAAAAAAGGGAGGAGCAAGAAGCGCGGCCAACCAAAACAAACACGCGAAGAGGGTTACAGTATTTTGTCAGCATTTGAGGCTCCAATATGGTTACACACATACCTAGGTACCAACAGCAGTCCTACAGCTGCACACAAATATTGCAAGGACAACAAGAGTTTGGTATAACGTCGAGGTGTGTTTGGTTGCGTGGATTTGTCTGCCTGTGAATGCTTGAAAAGGAAGGAAGGTCTTTATTATTGTGTGGTTTGAACGAGCCTGAGGATGAAGATAGGTAAAGATATGTCTTGGCTTGTGAGATGAGCAGAAGATAGAGACGGGAGGTCACAAACGGCAGGTACTTACATGTGCACCACCTGCCCACATGCTTATGACAGATGATCCAGTAAATGACGTTGCGCGGATGCCTGCATGTATCCGTTTTAGACTGCCTCAAGGAGGTAGGTACATTGTATATGAAAGGGGAAAGAGCGGCTGATTATCCCTTCTCAGCAGATACAGGTAAATGTGTGCACACCTATCTCACAAAAGCAAGGAAGGCGTTCATGGCTCCCTTGATACATATTATTAGTTCAAATTATGGTCTCAGCTACACTCCTATTTCACCGTATGAGAATCAAAAGTTATGATTACAAATTTCAGTTTACGTTTGTGAAGTGCCTATTTGCACTTCACAAAAATGAATCTGGTAGGCATGTGAACTAGAAACCGGACTGAGGAATCTGATAAGTAGAGTGTCAATGTTACACGAACTGACCTAAGGTACTACAAGGTAGGATTGCATTGCACATCCAAGGTCACGAATCGGGACTTCATATTCAGCTACCCGTGTTTGCCTGATCACGAAAACAGGCAATACAGAACAAGCTGAGATAGCTTCATGGACTTCATAATAGACTATTGTAATTCAAATATCCTCCCAAGCCCAAGACTCCCAGCCCTTGTTACAGTAAACCCAACTAAAGACTACATATGAAAGCGTGTACGAACATAGGAATAAAGACATAGCTAAGCAGATAAGCAAGAAGTGTTATGCTGGCCGGCGCTAAACACTAACACATTCACTTCTTTTTGCTAGGCTCCTAGGCCTCTCTCTGTTACGTAACTGCAATGAGAAGCATTTGGTGGTAGCGGGTAGCAACAGATGTGCAGTAACTCTAAAGAAATTGATTCGCTTGTCTATCCCGAAAGTCTTCCACCAGATGTATCATACAAAAAATCCAGACGCAAACACATAGAAAATGTTGCCTTATCTCCTACAGCCTCCCTGAAAAATGAGGGTGAAAACTTCCCATAACTGAGTAGGAAACCAAAAATAGATGTGTTGTGCGTGTTCAATGAGCCCCCCAGTGAACACGAAAGGTCACCAATTCCCAATTGCGGGTAGCCGGGAGCTTCCCACCTGAACTGGACCTGCGGATAGCCGAGCCAGCTTCATGCAGAAGCTGCACTTCTCCGAGCTCTTTCTATGCATCCTCTGCCTCGCCTAGAAGCCGAGCTATCAGCACGTAGACGAATATCACTCCACCCATGACTAGAAGCCGGTTGCGGCTTAGCCACCCGGTACCAGCATCCCTTTGCTGAACGACCGTGTCGACCACAGTCTGTGTCTGGCCTCCTATGCCTGAGGCCCCTAGCGCTGGCCCGCATGAGCTGCGAATAGGCTCTCCGGTGGCTGGGTTGATGTTCTTCTCGGTTATCCACCTCCAGTTCTCCTTATCTACGTCAGACCACTCTGATCGGAACTTGGCACCTCCATCACCGGCCTTGACGTTGCCCTTTTGCGCCGGGTTTTTGACATGTGAGCCGCCACCTGTTGAGTTCCACCACCGTGACCGTTCAGCATACATCCTACGCTCCCGTGCTGTGGCCGACACCGAGCCAGTTGTCATCTCCTCTGATGTCATGAACGACAACAGGCCAATTAAAATGGTTGACACTTCCCATGCTGGGTTGAAGGACTTCGGGTGGAAGTCAGAAATAGAAAGACAGAGTCTAGTCGAGGGTTGGAAGCGGCCGGACGGTGTGTGCATTCGAATGGCTGGAGGGGCAAAGGGGTAGTTGGGCGGAAAGATCAAGGTCCCCCAGTATTGTCCGCCATAGTATGGAGTGTCTTCGGGTCCTGTGATGATATAGTGCCACCTGGGCTTTGTTAGGACAAAGGCAAGCGCATTGGGGGTTTGCATGTGCACATACTCTAGAATGTTGGTCTCGGAAGGGTGAGCTGATATGTAGGGTGGTGGGTTTTCGGAGATGGTCTTGTATTCACGCGCCAACTAAGTAAGCAGGAGTACTGTTAGCCAACAGACGCATGGTGCATTGCAGAGAGGGTCAGCGAAGACATACGCGCTTGGTCGCCTGTTTGCTAGCCATCGGACTTGATTCCTTTATTCCTTTCAACTATATCAAAGACCCGCGGATGGATCACAATCACGGTAAATGAAATCTGTCCCTTGGCGGGCAGGGAGGCGGTGCAAGACTTGTAACAGCGGTCTTGACCGGAATCGAGGGTAAAGGAGGCGTGAAGAACAGCGTCGAGAGATTGACGATGATAGATGAGGCGGCTATGGTCGTCGGCGATGACCTAATGTGTAGGGAGAGGAGGGGAGTCTCGTGGCATGCAGCGTAGTACTATGGAGCGTACAGTAGGTAGGGTCGGTGCGATTTGGAAAGCAATAAGGCTGTTCCCTGTCGGCCATGAATCAAGAGTGGGTCTGAGAAGAACCTTCGGGTGTTGGGGCCTGACTTCTTGCCTGACCTGGCTGTGGCCCACTGTGCAAGTATAGTAAGTTTCATACTCCACTAATGTGCCCGGGTTGGTTTTGCGGACGCATGTTACTTTAGCGGCAACAGGGGGCAAAGCCTGGGGTGTCTTACCAGTACCCAACTAGTGGTAATCACCAGCCACAAAGCATCCACTATCGGTACCTGAAGTAGCCACCACAAGGACCCCTAGGGCTAAATCGACGGTGAGCTGATTAGCTAACTGATTACCCGATTTATTGAGAGCTTCCTCAGCTCGCGTGAGTAACTTGTACTATATCTTTGATACGCGACCAACCTAATTTACATCTGGGTTAGACGGACCCTCCATTAGCTGCTATGGCTCGGGCTTCCTCTCCCGGAGACGACGATGCAAGCTGTGCCCGTCCTCCCGTTGGTCGTCGGTACTCCAATTGCTAACCAGACTACGTCGCCAGGTCTTCGAGGGCTTGCTCAAGAGAGAGGCTAGCTCGGTAGAGCAACGAGCAGTCCCGGAAAGGACGCATCCTCACGAGAATGAATCCGCCCAGCGACTAGCCCAGCTGGTTAGCATGTCTTGACAGTCGCTCTACCGGTCTGCACTTGCTGACTCTATAGCTCTCGCAAAACCAAACCCTGCCCGTCACCATCTCGTCCATCCAGATTCACGGCGCCAAGAACACCCGAAAGTCGTTCCTTAACCCTCTCTTCCAGCCCCTGGTCGAGGACAGTCGCAATGCCGACTACACCCTGGCCACCCTCCTGAAAGAGGTTGGTGGCACTGTCGCGACGTTGGAGAAATTTGGTATGGCGACGACGACGACCAGATCCCTCATGACAGCAGACGCATGCTGACCTTCCTGTCTCAAGACATCTTCCACCCCCAAATCGATGTACACCTCTCTCAGCCCCCTCATCTCGACCCTTCCACCTCTCCGACCGACCTTGAAGTCTCCCTTCGAGTTCGGGAGAAATCTCGGTTGATGTTGAAGACAGGCACGGATTTGGGTAATACGGAAGGGTCCGCCTATGGAACCATGCTCTTGAGGAACGTCTTCGGTGGAGCCGAATTCTTGTCTGTGAACGCTTCCGCAGGCACGAGGACCAGATCAGCGTATAGCGCTGAATTTTCCACTCCAATAAATAGCAATCCCAACCTAAGGCTCAGCATAGATGGACTAGCCAGCAGTACTCACAAGCCTTGGGCAAGTCATGAGGAACTCCTCAAAGGTGGTGGGCTCAGGCTGAACTGGGCAAGGGAGAATGGGGATCGGTATCAACTAGGCTATTCTGGCACATGGAGGCAGTTGACCGGTCTGGCCGGCACAGCAAGCCCTACCGTACGTGGCGACGCTGGAGACTCGGTCAAAAGCGCCGTTACATACCTTTTCCAACGAGAGCGGAGAGACAACTCAATGCTGCCGCAAAACGGCTACATGGTGAAAACAAGTACTGAGCTTGCTGGATGGGGTCCGCTAAAGGGAGACGTAGGCTTCTCCAAAAGTGAAATGGAGGTTGCAGGCGCCGTGCCGATCCCCATACCGGGATTCAAAGGGCCCTCTGGTGTGTCTATCGGGTGCGGACTCCGAGCTGGAATGCTGTATCCTCTACCCCTGTCCTTCGGTCTCAACGGGGCTTCTCCTAGTCGACTCAACGACCGGTTCACTCTGGGTGGCCCTACAGATGTCCGTGGCTTTTCTCTAGGTGGCCTGGGCCCGAGAGACGGTGACGACGCTCTCGGAGGGGATGTTTTCGCTGCCGGCAGCGTAAACATGCTCATCCCTTTGCCTAGAGTTGGCCCTGACTCACCCTTCCGAATCCAGCTGTTCGCCAATGGTGGCAGATCGGTAGCGATGAGGAACAAGACCAAGAGCAACGATACCGCCTCTGGGCAGCGTATGACCGCTAGTTCAGTCTTGAACAGTATGTTATCCGCCACAAAAGAGGTCGGCACTGGCTTGCCCAGCATATCCGCCGGCGTGGGCCTGGTCTACGCACATCCTGTTGCAAGATTCGAGCTTAACTTCAGCTTGCCCCTCGTCACACGTCTCGGCGAAGAGAGCAGGAAAGGCTTACAAGTCGGCGTTGGCATCAACTTCCTATAATCCCCCCTCGATCTGCCTGTATATATCAGGGTTCTGATTGCAAAGCGTAGTATTAGTAGATGTCGTACGTATATACACGATGCAAAAATTATAGATGAATATAGTCACAATTATACCCACATTCTAATTCATACTTCGATAATCACTTCACGCAAGATCTGCAACCGGACTTCTGTGCGACTGACTTGGTATGAGACAAACAAGTCTTATAACATCGCGCGTATTGTACAGCGACCAGCAATGTAACCCCTATAGCTCATGCGTACCACAGCATTGTGTGAGCCGGAACTACCAAGCCAGATAATTACTGAATTGAACCGTCCCGTCCATGACCGTCCGTCTATTTGACTAGCCAATTTCATCATCCTTTCACTCCATTGCTACGCCTACTCTTCTCAGAATCCGTAATGGATCCTACGATGAGAAGGTTGTTCCACAGGCTGGATTATTTCCTCCTCAATACTAGGCAATGCTCTATCGCAGCTTTCCACAGACTGGGTCGCGTTCGAGGCTCTAGTCGAGGCTCCAGTCGAGGCTCTAGTCGAGACCGCTTCATCGTCTATTTCTTCGATCTTCACTTCTGGGGACCCTGAACTGTCGTTGGAACCACGTATAGGCCCGACTCGGTTAAGGAATTCGCGGTGTTCGTCTCGAACTTGTTCCAACTTGATGTCGAGAATCTTTTTAAAGTCTTCCAATGCCGTAATTGCCTGCTCACGCTCTTTGGTATTGTTGGGTATTGTCGGGAGCTCCTTTTCCATGTTGGTTATCCTCTTCCTCATATTACTCGCTTCTTTGATACGTTTCAGCAGATTGGCACTGGGCTGTGGGCCCTCCTCGGACTGGGGGGATGAACGTTCGGAGCGAGATCCAGAGGGACGAGACGAGGAGGAATAAGATTCAGAAAACCGCCGTTTCTTGTCCACAGGTTTTTCCTCTTCGCTATCAGACTTTCGTTTGACGACGACTTTGTTGACTTGCGGTACCGTGCTGACGTATCGATAGACAAAACCATGTTTCCTGAAAAGATCCACTTGATAGTTACAAAGGAGATCGGCCAAGAAGGCAACATGATCCCTAGGGGTTTGGGACGGAGCGCGTCGCTGTCGGTGGTAGTCGCGGCGAGCATCTAAGAGGCCCAAGAGCAGATGTCGAGCAGCACATTCTGCGATGCCGCTCTCTTCGCCGATGCGTTGCCAGAAGGGCTTGGTGAGAGCAATGTTGAGAGGGGCCACCCATAACCTGTGATGTGTCCAGGCGGCTGAAATAAGTTTTCTAATACTGCTCAAGATAATTTCCTGTTCAACTATTCTATGAGGAGCTCCTGGAGGCTGACCAGCATGCAGCATGGGAATCTGGATGGGGAGCACGAAACCCTCGAGATTCCGCAGCTGCAAGAAATCTGATGCGATTAGCATGATGCATAGAATAGTGGCAATGATGGATGCAAGATATATATCAAAGCTCGTTTGTGGGCGATATGCTATTGGATACGGTAATGAATAATCTCCTTGCCATGGCTGATCGAGCATGAGGATTCCCTCTAGATCTCCGATTGTTGAGGGAACAGGCAATTCCATTAAGGTTTAGCCATGAGTTTATATTTATCAATTCCTTACACCTTCCTTAATGCTTGAGCTCGGAAGGTAATGAGAACCGTTTGTTAGCAAGGAGGCGTAGCCTAGATCTATCTTCTGTAAAGCTTGCTCGTTGTTTCCGTAGTTAGCTACCCGACTACTTCCGCGTGGTCGGGCTGGGGGGATCGCGTTCGCCAGATATATGAGCCATAGCATCGCGTGAGTTACATAATCGAGATGTTGCTATAGATGTAAATATTCGAGAATGACATGCTAGCATGATGTAAGGCCGGGGCACGCGGGAGACTATCAATTTCCAGTGTCCAAACCGCAAGACGCAATGAGACGAGATGTCACACGGTAAGGACTACCAGAGATCTGTCAATATATATATATATATATATATATACATAGATAGATGAGAATACAGCGGCTATTGGTCGGCAAGATCACAAAACCCCAGCTGAGAGCTACAGGAGAGCTTAATCAGAGAAGAGGCAGATTGCTGACCCAAGATCTATATATATTGAATCGATTTGTTCTAAGCCCTTGTCACACGGCATAAGGCTGCTTGAGAAAGCTATCTACGTAAAGTAACACATTCGTAATAGAGTTCTTTACGCGAATTAGAATTGTGCTATTTGCGCGTTGGATCCAATGGAGTACGACGTCTCCAGGTGAGTGCTTGATTGTACATTGATGTAATTGTACATTTTCAACGTGAAACAATGAATTATAGGGTCAAAATTATAATCATTGTTCAGAGTCACGTCCCTTGACGTTGCTGTTTTGTCAACCTCTTGCGCAATCTGTTATAAAGTTGCAAGTATTTCAAGTTGCATAACGCACCGTAATGAGCTGAAACCAACCAGAACACGCTACCTATTAACTAGCGGAATATCCACTCACACGTGCGAGCTGAGATCTACCTTTGCCGCCATGGCAGATGGGCTCCGCGGGGTCCAGCTGAGCCGGGGGCTATCCATCTTAAGTCCGCCATCCCCGGAAAGCTTACGTTCTTAAAACGGCAGATTCTTGGGGATTTGGCCAGTTTGATTGGCCAGCAAAGTCTCACCCCGGCTTGCAGCGATCACCAGGAGATAATAGACGTCCGATCGACAATAAAACCGATTGCTGTATCTTGGACGTTTGGTATGTGTAACCTTAAACATGTTCCATGATGGCGCTTTTATCTCCGTTCTATAGTGTGGCCATTCGCTATATAAATTCGAGGACAGGAGGTCGAAATGTCTATCATTGTACACGAAACACTACACCAAGCAATTCTGTCTTAACAATAATTCGCCTCTGGACTTATCACAAAATCATAAACACCAGTTCAAGATGCCTCAAGTTCTCGGCAAAGAAGTCGGACCTATTGGCTTTGGCCTAATGGGATTTACCTGGCGAGCTACACCCTGCCCCCAGGAGCAAGCTTTCGAGGCAATGCGTGCCGCGCTCAAGGACGGATGTGAGTATTCATCTAACAGTTGTGCTTATGATAAGTAGTTGCTGATTTGATACTAGGTAACTTCTGGAACGGCGGTGAATTCTACGGAACACCAGAATACAATAGCTTAGGTTAGTAAAACACGCAATCGCATTCAAATGACTTTGGGATTGCTTCCAGCTCTTAGTTGAGATAATCTCTAATACCGGAAGTTATAGTCCTTCTTGAGAGATACTTTGAGAAATATCCAGAGGATGCCGAAAAGGTAGTCATCTGCATCAAAGGAGGCCTGAACCCCAAGACCCACACGATGGACGCGTCGCCAGAGAATACGCGGAGGACACTGGACACATGTATTGCGCAGCTCAAGGGCCGGAAGAAGCTTGACATGTTCGAATTCGCCAGACGCGATCCGAATGTGCCAATGGAAGAGACCTTCAAGCTAATACAGAAGGAATACATCGACACGGGCAAGCTAGGTGGCATATCGCTCTCGGAAGTGCGCGCTGAGACGATTCACGAAGCTGCGAAGCATATCAAAATAATGGCCGTGGAACTTGAACTTTCACTGTATGTTGCTCACGCAGGAACCGCACATAACTAGTTCACTGGATCCTGGCTAACGTTCGTCACACTGCAGCTTTTCTACTGATATTCTTGAGAACGGTGTCGCTGCTGCATGCGCCCAATACGATATTCCTATTATCGCAGTAAGTTATTTTTGAAGGATAGAACCATCGTTTCAAAATATAGACGACTGACGTCGGGAATTACAGTACTCTCCGATCGGCAGGGGTATGTTAACAGGCAAGCTTAAGTCAGTCGACGACGTCAAGGATGGTCTTTTCAAAAGTTTCTCGTTCCCTCGCTTTCAACCAGGGAACTTCGAGGCGAATCTGCGGCTAGTCGAACAGGTCGAAGAGCTCGCCAAGAAGAAGAACTGCACGCCAGCTCAGCTCGCCATCAATTGGACAAGGGCGGTGTCAAAGCGTCCGGGCATGCCTAGGATCATCCCCATTCCTGGTTCTACTACGGCAGAGAGAGTGAATGAGAACAGCAAGGTGGTCGACCTTACGGATGATGAGATGGCGCAGATTGATGCCGTCTTGGCCGACTTTGAGCCAGCTGGAGGCCGCTACCACGAATCTGCTCCTATCGAGACTTAGGTATGCAAACTTCTGCGCTGGAGCATCATGCGAAATCATGTCAGTGAATATCTCATTATGATAAAAAGGAGGAAAGAGAAAGATATCTTCAGCAGCAATATATTTTATCTTTATCTGAAACGAACCGGCGACGCAACGGTTGCACTCGTGAGGTCGTGGGGTTAAAATAATAACCCCGCGGTAAATATATATTTTCAGAGAACTAAGTCAGCTAGGTTTAGACAGGAAGCCTAATTTAGCTTGTTGGTAACCAATCATATACGTCTTCCAATTATAGAACAAGCTGGACCATTTAGAATAAGAGACAGATGCACATTATGACGGTTCAAGATGCCCCTTTAGAGTTCCAGATCCCTGGCGTTCCCATGCTTCTGGAATGAGCAGATCCGGGGTGTTTCACAAATCCGTTATGGTCGTTTGCGGTTGGCAAATGAAACTGTCCGGGTACCTGGGAACCGTGACGTAGGCGAAGATCCAAGAAGGACCCTATGATTCGTGATGCGCTGGGTTTATATTCTCACGCATAACTATGCTTGACGGTCACTTGAGTATGCATCTTGTAGACCTTCGAAGGACGAAACAGAGTGAATAATATCATTTAAATCCTAGCAATGAGGGAGTTGGCCTTTGAGTTGGTCTTATGAGTTACCTGCTTGTTATAAATCGGGTTACTTTTTGCGACCTGACGATCTGCTATCGCAACCTAAGGCTAGCCAATTTTAGTAATGTTGCTACCCTACTTACTTTCCGCTTTAATTTATACTTAATTTGTATAAGCAACTATGCGTAACTAAGGTTACTTTAGATAGTAAAAAAAAATTAATAAAAAAAATAGTTATAGAAATTGTTAACATATAAAAACTTATTAAATTTTTAATGTAATAAGCTTTATTGCGTTTTTAAAGGCTATAAAGCAAATAAAATAAACAAAGTGTATTAATTTAAAGATTTTAATTATTAATATTTATTAACTTTTATTATATTTATAACGCATTATATTATTAAATTTATTAACATTTATTAAAACTATAATTTAAAGTGGGTTATAATTAATACTTATATATACTTAATTATTATATGCAACTATTTTTATTTATATTATTATTTATTTTTTTTTATTTTTAAAATTATTATTAATTATTTTTATTTATTAAAAAAAATATTAACGCTTTATATTTTTTATTAAAACAACGTTATTTTTAGTTTTTTTTTATTTTAAGCTATTAATTGTAGTTTTTTTTATGCTAAAATATTTAATTTTGGATTTTTAATAGCTGTTTTAATTATAATGCTTTTTATACTTTTTTTTAATAGCTTTTTTAATTTTTTTTAATAAGGCTTTAATGTTTAACAAGCTTATACGTTAGCTAAAAGCTACGCTATTAAAAAAGCTTATTTAAGCAATAAAAAAAACGGCTAATATATTTGTTATAATATTTGTTATATAATTAGCCTGCTTATTAAAACTTTTTAAACTATTTATTATAAGATTTTTATAGCTAGTTTAAGCTGCTGATTTAAAGCTTTTATAAAGCTTTATAGCAGTGTTATTGCGTAGTTTTTTTAAGTTAAACACTTTTATTATACTTATTTATTTGCTTTTATAACTATAGTTTATTAAAAGCATTAAATAACTAATAAAATTATTAAAATAATTTTTAATAGCTTTAATAACTTAATATTTTACTGTTTTATTTATTAAATAATTAAAAATTTTAAATTAGTTTTAGTTATAATTAAAAGTAACGTTAATAATTTTATTAAAAGGTATTTACATAAAAAAAAGGCTTTATATATTAATTATAATTAAATTATTTAATAATTATAATAAAATAATGTATAATATAAGGTTAAATATAAAAATAACTGTATATTTTAGCTTTTTTAGTTTTATTTTTAATGTTTAAAAATATAAAAACAGTTTTTAAAAATAATTTTATTAA
>MU376016.1:0-81413 GCA_022495235.1 Xylaria curta | reverse complement strand
TGTATATTTTATTAGTTTTGTTTTTTTTTTATATTATATTTTATATTTATATAATAATATAAATAAAATTATTATTTTAATTATTTTATATAATAATATTATTAATAAGCTTTAGCTTATAATAAATAATGCTTTAATATAATTAAATATTTTTATTATAATTATAGCTTTTTTTTTTATATAATATTTAAAGCTAAGTTTTTTATTTAATTAAACTTTAAGCTATTTAAGTGTTAGCTTTAAGCAATATATAATTTGTTAAGCTTAAAAGTTTATGTTTATTAAGTTTAAAATTAAAATTAGTTTAATTATATTAATTAAAATAATAATTTTTAGGTTGTTTTTTTTTTTTTTTTTTATAAAATATATTATTTTTATTTTTTTTAAAACAAAAAATATTTTGTTATTATTTTTATAAATAAGTATTTTTTTTATTTTTTTTTAAGTTAATTTTATATTTTTTTTAAGCATATTAATTATTTTTAAAATTGTTATATTATTTATATAACTTTATTTACTAAAGTTTTTATTAATAATTTTTATTATATAAAACATATAAAGTATTAATAAAAACAATAAGTTTTATAGCGTTTTATATTTTTATATTTATATTTTTATAATTATTTTTTTAAGTTTTGTTTATATATTTTTATTTATTAAAAAGTTGCTTATTAATTTTAATATTATTTTTAGCTAGTTTTATATTGTTATTTTTATTAACAGCTTTTTATATAATAAAGTATTAAATGCTTTTTAAATATTTAATATAATTAAAGTTGCTTTTTTTTTTATTGCTAATATTATTTTAATTTTATAAATAAAATTAATTATTAAGTTTATTATTAATTTAATAAATAAAGCTTTTATATATTATAAATTAAAAATTTTTAATTATAATTTTGTTTATATTATTTGTTTTATAATTAATTTTTTATATTTTTTTTTTATATAAAAAAATAGCGTTATTAGTTTAAAAAACTTAAAAAAAAAAAAGTCCGTTTTTTTTATTTTTAGTATTATTATAACCTATGCTGTTTTTTAAGCTTTTAAAAAATAGCTAATTTTTAAGATCTTTTTTTTTAAAGTTTTTATAAACTTTTTTATATAAGCCCAGTATACTTTAAGTATTTTTGCTATAATTTTGTTTTTTTTAAATATAATTAATGTTGCATTAAGCACACGAACAAAGGCAGGGCTCCGCGGCAAATATGCTATATTGTACTGAAAATCTAAGCTGAAAAAAAAAAGAAAAAAAAAAAAAGCTATTTTACAGAATTACACACACGTAGGTATAAGTGTTCCTGTGTATGCGCGCGCAGTAAATGCAGGCGGCAAACACCAGCAGTATTCGAATGGCAGTATGGGGCTGGTGTGGGTCACAGCCACCACACAAGCCACCATGCTATCACTATTAATATTATTTTATATATAAAATAATAAGTTTTTTTTAAAGTAATTTTAATGTTTTATAATAATTATTTTGTTATAAAAAGTAAGTTTTTTATTAAGTTATTATTTATATTAAATTATTATAAGATATTATTATATAAAAGTTGCGTTTTTTTAGTTTTAATTTTATAAATAACTTTATTTTAAAATTTTTAAAAAAAAAGCTTATAATTTAGCCCTAAGTTTATATTAACTAATAAAAATATATAAGTTTTTATTTAATTTAACTTTATTAATTTTAATTTTTTAATAATTTTTTTTTGCTTTTTTAATTATTAATAAAAATTTTTAGTGTTTTTAAATAAGGTTGTTTTTGTTTTAATCTTTTGTTAGTTTTTTATTTTTAGCTTTTTTTTAAGCGTTATAAATAATCTTGCATTTGTTAATTTATTAAAAGGCCGATTTTTTTTTTATTTTTTAATATTTTTTAACTGTTTTAACTATGTTTATTAACAAAGTTGCTAGTTTTTTTGCTGCAGCTTTTAATTTTTTTAAGTTTATGTTAAATTTAATGTTTAATAAAGTGTTAACTGCTATTTTAACTATGTTAGCTAGTTTTTTTAAGTTTTTTTTTTTTATTTTTTATTTTATTTATTTTAAAATAAACTTACGCTTTTTATTTAAATATATTATTTTTATTAAAAAATAATTTAAATTTAATATGCATTTTTTATTAAAGTGGGCTTTTAAAAATAGTACGTTTAAAAAAAGTAAGTTTATTATATAGCTGTTTTTATATATTAATCTGCTAGGTTTTTTAATGTATGTTGCACTGGGCACACGAACGAAGGCAGGGCTCCGCGGCAAATATGCTATATTGTACTGAAAATCTAAGCTGAAGAAAAAAGAGAAAGAAAAAGAAAAGCTATTCTACAGAATTACACACACGTAGGTGTAAGTGTTCCTGTGTGCGCACGCGCAGTGAATGCAGGCGGCGAACGCCGGCAGTATTCGAATGGCAGTATGGGGCTGGTGTGGGTCACAGCCACCACACAAGCCACTATGCTGTCACTATATAGTTTATTTTTGTTTTAAATAACTAAAATAAAAGCTAGTGTTTTTTGTTTTTTAAAATAATTTTTGGTTTTTAGTTTAAATGTTTTATATTAGTATTTTTTATTATTAAGTAGTTTAAAAGTGGTTTTAATATATAAATATAGTTTAAAACTTTTAAAGTGTTTAATACTTTATAATAATTAAATATTAAATAGTTGTTTATATTTATTTATAATAAGTTTTAAAATTAAATTAGTTTTTATAATATTATAATAAATTTTGCTTTTATTTTAATATATATTATAATTTATAGCTTATTTTTTTTATTATTTTAAAAGTTTAATAAAATATATAAAATAAAGTTTAAATAATTTTATATTATTATATTTTTAAACGTTTTTATTTATAATTTTTAAATTAAAGCTATATTTATTTTATTTTTTTAATATAATTATAAAAAAATAATATATATTAATTAAGTTTTTTATATATTATAAATAATAACTTATAAAGCTTTTAATAATTTAAGTTTATAATAAAACTGTTTTTTTAATTTGTTATTATTGTTTATTTAATATGTTTAAAAATAATGTTTTAATTATTTTAATAATTTTGTTTGTTATTTAAGCATTTAATGTTTTATTATATTAAAAAAACGGTTTAAATTTTTTTGTTTTATTAACTTTTAAAATAAAAATTTTTTTTAATTTATTTTAAAATAAGTTTGCTTTAATTATGTTTAAAATAATTATTTTTTTTATTTTTTTTATTTTTTTTTTTTATATTTTTAAAAGTTAAATTTTGTTATATAAATTGTTTTAAAAGCTTAATTATAAAAAAGTTGCTTATATTTTTTATTGCTAGCTTTTTATATTTATATTAAGTTTGTTTTATTTTTATTGTTAATATTTATTTAATTTTTGCTGCTTATATTATTTTAACTTTTATAATAGTTTTTATATTTTTATTTAAATTAAAAACAAAGATTTTTTTTGTTATAAATATTAGCTAGTTTGTTTTTTTATATTTTTTACTTTTAATTTTTTTAATTATTTAAAGTTTAATTTTTATAAACATTAATATTTAGCTATTAATTTTTTTAAGTTTAATTAAACAGTTTTTATAGCTTATTAAATATAGTTTATAATAATTTATATATTTAAATATATTTTTATAAAAGCTTAATTTATGTTTATTTGTTTAATTTTTATAGTTTTTATATTAGTTAATTTAATTATAATATTTTATAATATAAAAACTTTAATATTTAAAGCTTTAAAATTTATGTTTTTAAATAATTAGCTTTTTATTAGCTTTTTTAATTAAAAAGCTAATTAAAAATAATTAAAAACTTTTTATAAAATATTAAAAAAAAACTATTTATATAATTTTTTTTATATATAAATTAAGTTTATATTTAAATAAATAAACATTTATTAAAATAAAGCTTATTTAAACTTTTATTTTTTATTTTATTTAGTTATTTATAATATTATTAATATTTTTTAAGCTTAAATAGTTTAAAAAAAATATTAAAACATTTTTAATAATATATATAATTTAAGTTTTTAATAGTTTAATTTTTTTTATTTTTAAAGTTTTTAAAATTATTGTTTATTTTTTTAATAATATAAGCTTATTTTATATTTTAAAATTTATAATTTTAATAGCTTATTTAGTTTTTATTATTTATAAGTTTAAAATATTTTTTTTTTTATTATAAATATTTTTAATTTTTATATTAAAGTTATTTTAAATATAAAAAAAGTTATATAATATATTAGTTTGTTTTTTATTATTTATATTAAAATTTTTAAATTTTTTATATTAGTAATTATAAAGCAAGCTTTAAAAAATATATAAATAATGTTGTTTTTAAAAGCTTTATTTATTTTTAAATTTAATATTAAAAAATAAATAGTTTTTTAAGCTTTAGCTATATAAATATTAAAATTTTTAATAAAACTTGCTAGTGCTATAATTAATATTATTAATTAAATAAGTTGTTTAAATAAAATATTATTGTTAATATAAACTTTGCTGCTTATTAAATAAATAAATTATAAATAAAAATAAGTTATTATTATTTTTTTAAATTTAATAAATATTATTATATTAAAATATTATTTAATTTTATTTATTAATTTTTTAATTAATTTATATTAAAAGTTTTATTTAATTTTATTAAATAATTTAATAAAGTTATTTAATATTATAATAAAGTTTATAAAAACTTTTTTTTATATTTTAATATTATGTTTTATTTTAATAAAATAATTTATAATTAATTTTTATAATAAAAGCTTAATTTTTTTAGCGTTTTTTTTTATAGCTATTTTTAATAATACAAATTTATTGCTAATTTTAATTTTTTTATGCTATAAATTATTTATAAATAAAATTAAAAGCTTTGTTTATTTAATATATTAAAAGTTTAATGTAATAAGCTTGCGTTATAGTATAAAAAGCTTTGTTATTGCAGAATTTTTTGTAAAAAAGCGGGCTCTTTTAGTGTTTTATGCAAATTATGTTAATTTAAGTTATTGTTAATGTTTTTAGTGCAATATACGCTTGTGTATTAATAGTTCTAAGCGCACGGACAATAAATAGAAGGGAAGGTGTTAGCTGTCTCAGAGCCTCTACGAATGGCCCGTGTTCAGTATCACCAAATGTGCCTCCTAGCTCAATAACGCAAACATCAGGCTAGAGAAGCGTTTCATCAACCGGAATATGGGCCACACGCTCAATCCACTCCTGGGTAGCGTCGATAAGGTGAGGAATAACCTGAACTGTTTTACCTAAGTAATCACCTTTGCGTTCGCGTTAGATTACGTGAAGGTACATCTTGCCTGTAGTAATGCTATGCTCGCTAGTAATGGTAATATCTAAATAACACTCGTAATTGCCTAAATCTAGGTCGACCTCGCCGCCATCGGCTAACACGAAGCACTCACCGTGTTCGGCAGGAGACGTCGTGCCGGCATCAACGTTCATGTACGGATCAATCTTGATCATCGTTACTGTCAAACCTGTTGTCTTGAGCAATAAGCCTATGCTGGAGGCTGTCGAGTGCTACGGTCTGGACTCTGGGGCCAAGCTAGATCATGGCAGGCGGATTCATATTCATACCAATGATGCCTTTTCCAGCACCGCTGATTACTCCGGCCTTATTATCAGAAAGCTCTTCATCTGATGAAAATACGTGTAGGGTTTATAGCAGTAAAACGTACCTCCAGTCACTATTACGTACTTCATGGTCATGGTCGAATATGGCACCGAGATAAATTTTCTTGCAAAACAAAGTGTCTGGATCTCTGTTATGGGATATGCATAATCACTCGAAGAGGCCTATTCTCCTTCGTGGGCTATTGCCTAGCTATATACATACGTGCCCTTTGCTTAGCGTCGTCTTCACACGCAGCCTATGCCAGATAATTCAATAGGAAATTGTTTGTGTTTGCTGTGTAAACACGGAAGATCCCTAGTGAATTAATAATCCCTGGTACTTAGGTAGCCCGTGGGCCAATCCCTTGCGCCATGCCTGAGTGGCAAGGGGGTCAGCGGCACAAGTACTCTAAGAATTAAGCTTAGGATACAAACACTGCATTTAATATTTAAACAGCCAAGGGTAACTTATACCCGTGAGCTCCAAGGAGGTAATCTGGGTATTACGCACCCATGACTAACAGTAAGCGGTTGATTCATTAAAGAATCGCGCGATCACGTAAAGCAGTAGATACTCAAACAATTATTGAAAGAAATCAATGATAAACTCAAAAAATACCT
Organism: Xylaria curta; assembly: GCA_022495235.1. Taxonomy (NCBI): domain Eukaryota; kingdom Fungi; phylum Ascomycota; class Sordariomycetes; order Xylariales; family Xylariaceae; genus Xylaria; species Xylaria curta. Next base: position 75,182 of record MU376016.1, on the reverse strand, counting down.
AAGTGATGGCGGTGCCGAAGAACGAAGGTGTAGCTTCCCAAAACTCCTTACCGCCTTTACCCCTTTCACGTGAAAATAACCCCGTTGTAAATGATTTATTAAAGCCAAGATCCACCCCCATGACTTCAGTAATCATCGCTAAAAGCTTTAGATGTGGTCGATAAGCCTGTAAATTTACAAAAAGTCCATAAACAGTTCGACGCTTGAATACTTGTCACACGGGGTAGATCGTGAGGACCTAGACCCACCTGTACCGTAAGGCTATTGGCTACTTGTAACCAACATACAGACCAACGAATGCATGTTGGTTGTTAATGCCCAACTTAAGGGCCTGAGGCATACTTGGAAGGGCTATAAAAGACTGGAGGAAACCTTCCTCCGCTTCCTTGAATCTTCTTCCTTTAGATATAGGAATCCTTAGAGCCCTAGAGAATTATTACAAGAATTGAAGCCTAAATTCCAAGCTCCAGAGTACTGGCCCTTGTCACAATACTTGTATCAACGCCATTTGGGCTACAGCTTAATAGCGTCGCATCACGTGACTACACCCATAGACTTTTGAATACCGCATCAAGTACCACGGTCAGTGATATTCAGTTGCATCAAGATTGATCATCTTAGGCCATATAAGGTAATACCGTCGCTTGAGGAGCCGCCTTCATGGATGGTCTTTCCTGCCCACATACCTCCCACGAAGTGACTACAATATAGTCACATATCTTCCACCAAGCCTATTAGTCATATCCTTACTTACAGGAATAATTGGAATCTATGAGACACACCTTTATCATTGTCTCGTAAAAGGACGTCAGATGATCGGCCTTCTACCCGAATAATATTTTCTTTTGCGGTCTGACGTTACACAGTCACCCCCAAATAGTCCTATCAGCTTTATCTATCTAGATATCTTGCTTTTATTGGACGCCATCTTCTTAGCGTTGCGTGGAATGAAAAGCCTCAAGGAATTTCCCGCGAATCAACTCCTTTTGTGAGAAGCCTGAAATAAATAATATTTGGGCATTTTAGCTGGCCGCTCGAGACGACTTCCGAGCACGCGGTACTACGCAACACGACTTAGTTTCTTGAATAGCTCTGTGTACGAAATAATTCATCGTTACACGGAAAAACAGAAATTCAACAAAACATCTGCTCTCAATTATTCAACCCCTTTGTTTGGTTATAAAGGTAGAACCTACTAGGTTCAGTATTCCTTTTGTGATATATCACTTGATGAACCGATGATTCAATGGTTAACGCATGGCGCTAATCAAATCGATTGAGTTATTACCCAAACTAGCCTACCGTAGTCTCCTTATTTTACCATATCTCGCTCCCGTTGGTATCAAAGACTCCAGATTATGATGATACTCGAGTACCTACGAGTAAGCTGTCAATGAGCAGCTGAGCGACCCCGCTTTGAGCTGATAACAAAGGTGACATGTATTATATATAAATAACGAGTTTCAGATCTCTCGATGACTCGTCCTCCTTTCAACAGTTCTGTCGAGGAGCTGTAACCTACCAAGCTGGGAGCTACCACTGTTGTCACTTTACTCCAATCGTGCATCTGATCACCTTCTTAGGGGGCTAATTGCAAGATGTTCCCATCCTGGCAGCTCTTGTCTCAGAATGTCTCCAATACGATGAGAAACGACTCACCTCACCTAGGGCAGCTATTGAGCTCCATCACAACCCCTCAGCTCATTGTTTTCATTTTGGGGGCTTTATGGTTGCTATCCTTTTGGCACGCTGAGACACCGACAGTTCAAGGAGCACCGGTCCATGGTCGTCTTTGGCGCTGGGAGCCAGCATTTTGGCTTCAATCCCGTTTCACCTGGGGTGCTCGTAACATCATTACAAGCGGATATGAGAAGGTAAAGTTATTTATGAAGCCATATAGTTGAAACTTGCCTACCAAGTCCACTAATGCTAAGCGCTTTGAACTTACAGTATAAAGACCACCCCTTTGTTATAAAACGCTACGATGTGAACTTTACCGTGTTACCTCATAAGTACCTCAACGAATTGAGACTCGTTCCGGAGAGTAAGCTGAGCGCGGCAAAGGCGCAAGTTCAGGTGAGGCCCAGAGTATCCTAATAACTTGTCTCTCTGGAATCCTAACGTATGCAGAATATCGGCCACAAATGGACCGGCACGGATTTCATCGCTGAATCACACCTTCACTTTCGGGCGCTTCAGAATAAGCTCAACGCCGAGCTTCCCAGGTATCTTGATGTAGCTAAGGCCGAACTAGATCATGTCTGGGGCATAGAAGTCTCAAGTCCGAAAGGTATGCAGACCCCTTATATAAACTAGCTAGCCACGCTTAATCTGACATATGATATAAGATTGGCAAGAATGGGATGTGCAGTCAGCCATGCGAATGCTGGTGTCGCGAATGTCTGCCAGTGTTTTCGTAGGCCATCCTGCTTGTCGAAACAAAAAATGGTTAAACTTATCTTTCGATTACTCAATTGATGTAATGGTAACCTCGTTTTTAATGCGGTTATTTCCAATTTGGAGTCACCCAATCGTTGCCCGCCTTCTTCCTTCTCGTCGTCGAGTTGCCAAAAACTTGCGTTTAGGGAGAGAGATCCTTGAACCGCTTATAGAAAGACACACAGAGGTAGTTAGAAGAAGAGCGGCAGGAGAGAAAGTGGATGAAGAAGACACGCTTCTGAACTGGATGAAAGATAGTGGTACTGAAGACGAGGTCGTGATCGACCAGCTGGCAACGCGCCAGCTTGTCATCAGCTTTGCCAGCATTCACACGACAACAGCGGCCATCACGAACGTCATATTCGACTTGTGCACTCATCCCGAATGGATTCCGGTGCTAAGGGAAGAGATCGAAGGCGTTATTAAGGAGCTTGGTTCTATAAGCTCGATGCATAGCGGGATTAAACAGTGGCTTCAGCGCCTTGAAAAGCTCGACAGTTTCATCAACGAAAGCCAGAGGATGAATTCTATACTTCTGCGTAAGCAAGAACTCCTTAGACTAATGTTATCCTATAATCAGAATTACAGCTAACAGGGAGGACAGTGGGCCCACAAAGAGCAGTAGTAGAGTCCTTGACACTGAAAGACGGCACTCATATACCCAAAGGCGCGCGAATTTGCTGGGCAGGCGCCGACCACATGAACGACCCTTTGACTACCCCCAATCCCAAGGCGTTCGATCCAATGCGGAGCTACCGGAAGCGCCATTCGTCGTCAGACCAGATAAACAAGCACCTTGCGGGGCAGACTAGTCCAGATAACCTCAGTTTCGGATACGGAAAACTGGCATGTCCAGGACGACACTTCGCGATCAATGAAATGAAGCTTTTGCTCGCAAGATTTATCACAGAATATGACTTCAAGTTTCCTGATAGCATTACGTCTCGGCCACAGAACGTGTATACGGATGAATTCGCTATGGTTGACCCTAAAGTGAGAATCATGATGAAACTTCGCCAGGAGGTTTAGCAATGAAGGACCCGTGTTTCCGGCATATCAACGTCTCGAATAGGAGCCGTTGGGGCTACTATTTATGGAAATTGACAACAAGGAGATAATGAAGTTTAAGCGGTGCGTGTATGGAAATGATGCCGCATCAGTTCCAATCTTATTTTTGAATGTCAGCAGATATTTGTATTTACTATGTTATCTGAAAGCAAGGGTCTAGTATGAAGCCGTTACGAATTCTTGATTGCTGTTCATACGACACAGTGCTGATATGATGAGCGAGGAGCTGTCAGAATTCTACAAGGGAGTTGCCCAAAAGAATTGTGCAGGAAATAATCGTCCCTTGCACGAAGTCAATATGCTAGCGTGGTCTACGTGCATGTGTAGGCGGCAGGGCATATACGTGATCCTTCATAGCTCATGGCGAAGGAGTGACATTGGAGCGGAAGTTGCATCACGAGCTAAACCGTTGCGTTCGAAACGTGGACAAGGAAAAGGAGATGCCAGACATGTTTGAAAGCATCACGTCACTGGATAATGTCATATAATATCTATGACTCAAGTATTATGGGCGGTTTGGTGTTTTTGATAACTTCAATTGGGTTAAGCTATCAATCGTGGATGAGTCATTACTCGATCCAGCGGTTCGACGAGCCGCTTGACCCAAGACTGGGTCAATTCCATGCATCAGCGATTGGTATCATTTGCTTCCTTATTCCTATTCCGTAAATGTCCCGTTTCCATTTCCCATGATCATAAAGAGTACAAGTCCCCATTGAGGACTGTTTAATTAGGCATGAGGTGTCATACCCATGCGGTCAACGCCCTTCTTGATGCGTCGATCGACGTTCTGTGCCATCTTCTCCAGAGGCAGCCTGTTGTCAATCCTCTTGACAGTGCGGGAGACACGGGGCTCGGCCCGCTGGGCTAGACGCTCAGCGGGGGCGGCGAAGCGGGAGATGCTGCGTTCCCATCGAGGGGCCCAACGAGCCGTCTGTGACGCGATGCGTTCCTCGGCGCCGGGAAGCATCATGTAGAATGGGGCAAAGCTGGCTACGCCGGCCATGCCGATGATGGCAGTCTCGCTGCTTCGTGGGGCGGGGATTCTGACAGGCATTTTGATGATATGTGGTGTTTTGGTGGAGTGGAGATTTTCTGAGGTGGCCTGGTGTTAGTGACTCGTTGGACAAGTAAAAGGGGAGAAGGTGTATCGTACCTGACTCTATAAGAGCCTAGGGGGTTATTGTTATAACAAAGAGGATTCCTTCATTCGACTACTTCGAGGTGAAGCAGATGATGTAATACTGGTTGATGAACAAAGAAGAGTTGAGAGTGAATTGAATGCTAGTCACGGGAGAGACAGACCCTTTAAAGCAGGCGATGGAGGGTTGCCTGTCATAGAGACCTGACGATCACACTTCGTCTCTTTGGTTCACTACTGGAAACCCATATAACATAGCATGGCCAATTCGACGAATAGGGAATAACTCACAAACATCTGGCCAGGGTAACGAAGCAGAGGAAGCGGGGTAAACCAATAACAGCAAAGAGTCGTGTGGCATCACAACCCCATCCGCCAATCATACGACCCCAAGTCGAGCGACCGTCAGCTCATCGCTGCGCCCAGTCGACCAGTCGACCAGGATCGTTGGAGAATGCTGGTCGACAATGACGAGTTTGTGAGGCATGTCTCTTGGTGCTGTGGCGTGTAAATGGTGCGAAACGTTATTCCTGTGCCCGTGCTGGTTCCCTTGACTCGTCGTCCCCTGCCGGCTTGCATCCTGGGCATCGCACGATGGAGGGTTTCGACCACACCCAAAGCATATCATACACACATCATGGCCAGTCTGGCCAATCACCCATCATCTAATCACGTAAAACCTGGTTGAGGCTCTGCGGATAGCGATGCAAAACATTTCAGGGACTTGTTAAATTTATAGATTTTGTTTTTGAAAAGACTTATTGCTGTGATTTCGTGTGTAAGTCGAACCAAGGCCACCCCATTGTAAGCCGGCGTGATCCAGACTCAGGGGCGGATATGCTAACTAAATCCCCCCCGCTTCCCCAGACATGCCCAGACAAAGACCCAGACGGAATGGTGGCAAGTGGATTCTGTAGTTGCACGGTGAAAGCCTAAACTCCACTAACAGCCACTAATTTAGTGCCCTCCCGTCAGCTATCCACCTGCCCCGGATTTAGCCTGTGGGTCCTTCCAGCGACCGCCCCCGTGTTGATCACTACAATATTAGGTGCTCAGGCAAGCACCTCGAGCTCAGTCATTTCACTATTACTTCTTCGGTAGGCGAGATAGGCTGCATTGCCTAGGTAGTGGGGCAATATTTGTAATTCATCAGTATGAATATGCTTGTAGTTATTGTAAATCGAACAACAATCCAGTGCTTCGGTGCTTGAGTGAAGGCACGCGACCAAATGCAAAGCCATTTAATACTGTAGACCGCAAGATACAGGAGGGATATGGTTTCCAGCCACGGTACGAATCTGGATGTCATGATCATTGCCATTGTCTGGCCCAGCCAAACAGTGTGTCAGGTGACTCGACTCCAGTGCCACCGAAGACAAGGACCGATTGATCCGACCAGGAGCCCTGCAGGATACGAGGGGTAACAAACAAGGGGGCTCAGAAGCATGTGAAAAGCACCGTGACAACGAAACGATTAAACTGCTTCCTCATGAATTTAGCTGCTGGTTCAAGACTATTCATTTCCCGGAAAATAAAATTACAGAATGCGATTTGGTCCAGGTTTTCACCTGGAGTTAAGAGCACCGTACAGATTATTGCTGTGTTAATTGAATTGCAAGGCGATCATGGGCTTGAAAAAACGAGTTCCACTGGCAAATTTCCCGCTAACCCAGAGCTGATCACTTATTACTGTAATCAGTTAGGATTATAGGCACTGTTGTTCCAGGAACAATTTGCTATTTATGGATTATCTCTTAGCTGGAAATGAAACGAAAAGCTGCTCATTAAGTATTGTTTGTAGTTGTGCTCTATGATGTATGCCTATGATGGACTACGAGTGTGCAAGCAGTTGCTTGCTAGTTGAGTCTTATTGCTTCGACGTGATACGTGGTCTGTGGCCTGTGGTCAGCGCATGTTACCCCTCATCAAATCTCGCTCAGGTACGCAATTATAACTCCACATCTCCAGCAATTAATCAAATATTCTGGACTGCACTCGCTTTCTTCTATGTTTACTACTGTCGGGTCTGTTTCAAGATTTTGTTTATTCAAAACTTTTACCAGAGACCAATTTGAAGATTTGACCTATAGTTGTGCTAAACATATGAAATCCCTACTAGAAACGAGGGTCCACAACGTTGTGCTCCTGGCAAACCCGTCTTACGTATGATTATACGTCGTCTCCTAAGCGCAGACCCTCACCTTCTGCCATTTGGTCGTAAGTAACTTCTCTATTCAATTTCTCAAAATACCGGTCAAATTCCCCAGCCGTTTCAATCACCTCCCTCATCATATTGTAATCCAATTGGATGTGCTGCTTGTTTGGTTGCTGTCGTTTCCATCTTACGTATTGTCTCGCCGTCGTGATGACGTTCCGAATTTCTCTCCCATTCAACTTGTGATCCGCAAGTTCTTCAATGTTATCCTTCAGGTCACTAAAATCAATTCCATCTTCATTGAACTCTTCTAAGCGAGAGAGGAAATCGCCCCAAATCTGAGTCCGCTGATGCTTTGATAAGTTCTTGTAATGAAGCGCCAATTGAATGCGAGATTTGAATGCCTCGTCGAAGGTTCCAACACTATTACTCGTCAAAATTAGAATCCCGTCGTAGTACTCCAGAACTCGCAAGAACACGGAGACAAGGGCGTTACGATGAAGATCTTCTAGGCTGCGTTGTTCGAGGAAGACGTCGGCTTCGTCGAGTAAAACAACACAACCCCACGTCTTTCCAATGTGGAGCACGGACTCGAGATATCGCTCAACTTCTTCCGGTTTGGTTCCAATATCGCCACATGTGAGGGGATACAGAGGCCTTTCGGCAATCTCAGCTACACTCTCAGCTGTCAGGGTCTTGCCCGTGCCTGGTCCGCCGTGCAATAGCATGACCAAGCCGTTACCTTTGCCAGTGATCAGGTCAGTAGATTTTTCCGCCTCGATTTGGTTGCTGATCAAGGCTTGGATTAGTTTTTTCGTCTTCTCTTTGATCACGAGATACTTGAAGGCTTGTTTGTTCCAAACGACTGGCTCAATTTTGTCAACGTCTAGCTCCAACCATTTCTTCCTCTTGAGGTTAAAGCCCTTGATATCTCGGGGGGTCAAATAAACGAAGTTTTCGTCAGGAGGATCATTCTTCTCCAATACTCCAAGCTCGAGATCACCACTGGGTTCGGAAAGAAGATTTTCGACTTCGCGCTTGTGCAGGGCTCGATACATTTTCATGTCGATCATATATCGACCATCGCCGGAATCTAGGAGGCCTCTTTCGTCTTTTTCATAATAGGAGACTAGATACTGAGTGCGGCACTTCCAGAACCAACTTCCCCTGCGATGCAATCGTTCCCTGGTTGGGTCGTTCACATATATGAGTGGGCGGATATCAAGGTCATCGATAATCTTATCCATTGAATCTTCCATATTCACCCATAAGGTTAGTTTCTCGGCGCGAGAATACGCCATCAAACTCCCAATGCTGGACCGTGAGCTTTAATTGATGCTTCCGTGATTCCCCTGGTTCAGGCCAGTCCATGCACAAGTAGCCTTTCGCACTGTGATGGCTGCCTTCTACAATGATATCGCCCAGCTTGAACAAGTACTCCATGTACTTGGAAGTAATTAGTCCCTTGCTAGTCATATTATCAACGAGCTTATATTCAGCCCCGTATTCTGTGAAGATGTGATCAAGGAACATCTGAAAGTGTTGCCGCTGCGCATCTGCTAAGGTTTCCAAGAACTTGCTTAGGGCATCTCCCCGCGTGTGGAATATTGGAAGATATGGGCTTGATAACATGGTTGCTCTGGTGGCTGCATCAAATTCGAAATAGTCTAAGAAACCCTCAATCGCAGTTTTGAGGTCTTTACTAATAAGTTCGATAGCTTCCGAACGATGTTTGGGCTGCCTATCCGTGTACTGATTGCAATCTTCAGAGTCTTTGAGGTCTGAGCGAAAGCTGTCATAGTCCCTGTATATGATACATATGACCCCGGGATTTTTCGACAGGTATGACGGAGTACTATCAACAGGAACTAGACCAACGGGAGCCTCAGTCAGAGGCCTTAGGCCTGTTGTCCACTGCGGCGGATCAAGGTACATCTTCTGCAATACGCGATGTATCAACTGGACCCTCGGTTGGACCTTCTGTTGGATTGCTCTGGTTCTCGAAATATAATCTTGCAGGACCTCTATGTTTAAGAGTGACTCGTCTTGGATATTGAAGTGACTCCTTATAATGTGGAGCGCGTCGTCCAGCGATCGATATTCATCAACAGGGAGTAAATCTGGGCCGAAATTGTTCTCCCTAACGAGAGTATTGCTAGTTGGCGGCTCATTTGGAGGTTCATGTTTTCCGCTGTATTTTGCTTGGCTTGCCATTGCTAACTTTCTTTCCTTATGTTGTAGCAGAATCTTGAGTTGATCATTGTAGTCTTCTAACTGTTGCTTCGTGTCACCTGAAATATCAAAGTCCCCGGACCCTAGAACTCTGAGTGGTGGGACGTCGCTTGATGGAGCCTTATTTGGCGCGGGATCGTCAGTTAGAAAACGTTGATTCGTACTTGTGGGACTCGGGGGGGCGATATCGATATCTAGAAATTGGGCCTTCCCTGAGGTTACAAGTGAGCCAAGCGCTGCCAGCAGATGATTGTCACGATCGAACTCACTGCCACGGCTTCTATCATCCGAAATTGTGGGTTGTAGATACGTCGAAATCTTCTGTCTTGTAACGAAGGAATGATCTTGCGTTAGAGCCACTTTGATTCCAATGATCTGAGGACAGTTTGGACTCGCCTCCAAAAGACTTTGCTCCGTAGTAGAAACCGCTGGCGCTATTATGAGTAATAGTGAGAAAAAATCAGATTGAGACAAAGATAGTAGACACTTTCTTTTTCCCTTTTGATACTCTTCTCCTAATTTTCCTTCACCATTACAATCCCTTTAGCTTTCGCCCGCTATACCGCGAAGGTGCGTAAGTGATTGAGAGCTTGGTGTTGGATTTGAGATTAAGTCATTGTAGTTGTTGAGCATAATCTCTCTGAAATGGTCTGTATGAAATCATTCGTAAATATGCTTTGGGAGATTGGAAAAGCTAGAATAAAGCCTCCACTACTATCCAAACGATCTTGTTTAAGGAACTTCGCCTCAGCAACTAGGAGGCGTGCGCCTCCATGTAAAGTGGCGCACATATGCTGAATACTACCCAAGTCTTTCCGATGCTGGGTTGCATTTTCCCGAGCCCCCGCGAAGCCACTACAAACGGGCACCCGAAGGCTTAGACGATGCATTTAGTTCTTGGTACGCTCCATAATAACAATAGGCTAGAGCAGGCGAACTTTCTGCATACCATGATTGCTGACACTACATACCCCCACTAGAAAAAAATATAATTCGGAGCGTTTTCTATAAAGCCTTGTAGTCGGCTTAGCGGTAGTATCATGGTCTCGGACCAATAGCCGTTGTGCCCTGTTTTAGATGTCTTAACAGGACACGTCTGGCTCTGACGAGTCCCTGGCAGTCCTGGCCGTGTGATACGTGCACAGTACACCAGGTACTTGTAGTATTCCTAAAAAGGGTATAAGGCCTTCAGAAGGCCACTCACCTATGAGTGCCGACACTTCATTCTCACATCTAGCGATAGAAAGCAAATTAGGAGATCTAGTAAGGCCGGTTTTTCGCAATCGAGCCTCCTCTGCCCTGCGTAGGAGAACTCTGTCAATATTGGATAGCCAACAGTTTGCACGCGCGCAATCGTGTGAATCAACCATCATATCAGCAGCAGCGTGCCAAGTGAGATAGAGGGTTCTATTCACGTGATTTCCTGAACCATCACAACGAAGACGCCTGATAAATCAAAATCTGTCTACCTTAAATAATGCATGATAAGAATGACAGTAATATGAAAGGACGAAATGTCGGCGAGGGTATAACCAGAGTCATGCCATTCAATCTGAGTGAGTTTAGACACGGACTTTTAGTAGCATTGTTCACAATGCGGGCGCCATTTAAGGACTAAATAAAAAAAGGATGAAGCTAGAATGAGTTGCGTTTTTTCTACATATAGAGACATCTTGGTATAGCTTCCTTCCTCAATGTTCCTCTCGCTACTTAAATACTATGCGGTAAGGTACACGATACGATAGCGCCACACCCACATCAGCAAATACTAGCTGATCAAAGAAAGCTAAGGGGAGGGAGAGATAGAAGAAAGAGTCGTAGACTGGTCTACTTAAATCACGATTGATATTGCCACTTCAAGTCATAACTGTCGGAAACATGGTAATTATGGTCGCATAGACTTCGATATTCAATTTAATCCAGCGCAGTCCAAACTCAGTCGTTAACACAAACGAGAACGGACAATCGCGACAGGTGCGATGCTGGCACGCCGATGGTTTTTAGAAGATGCCGAACACGATGAACAACTTGCTGGGGGTGTTGCAAGTCGTCAAGTAACTCTTTGGTCTTACAGGAGACAACCCTCCATCTCATCAGTCCCGTTCGGTCTGATGCGACGTGGAAAATAAAATATAGTATTAAAGAGTGCTCATATGGGCATTCAGCCGATAATGATACCGCATACAAAAGTTCTAGCGTTAACCTTTTCCCTGGTTCTCTTGAGCACAAGAATGCTGTTGATCTGTTGAAAGCCATTGTGGCGCAATCTGGGATGGAGGCAGACTAAGCATGAGGGGTTACAAAAGTTTGTACTGTCACATCCTGAGAGATATCAGTGATAATGGCTGCACGTCATGACAGATATTCGATATTTTCATATTATTCTCCTAGAACGGAACTAGTGGATCTCCGGTTACGGGGACAACTCGGCTCTGATCACCATCAGAGCGAAAACGCGAGGACGAATCCCGGAATCCCCGTAATTAGACAACCCATAACCGTGAAGAATTACCGTTTGTTAGCTAGGTTTCCTTATCTTACCTGCATTGAAATGGCCGTTGTTATTGGGCGGGCTGGCATTATGAGTTCGCTGTAATTGTGTATACTTATCTACCGATTGATGATTGCTGCGCAATCCTGCTACTATTATACTGAGATGGCATTGAGCAACCCCTTGATTCAAGGATGTGTCTACCATCAAACGACCAAAAGGGGTTCTTCGCCGTTCCGGATCCGGTACGTTGGTAAACGCTAGTTTCTATCGTTTTAGCTTGGTAATGGCTACCTAGGTATATCCATGGCTGGCATTTGCTTCATCTGCCGCATCCGCTTACCGGGGTGGTGTACGGGGGCCAAGGGTTTACCGACCTTGCTTACCGACATCCTCCTGGCGCGCTTTACACCCGATGGTCCATACCTACCCGGCATCCTAGATCCCTCAGATACAACACAGATATATAGCGCTGGAGTGTATAATATGGGTGGCTGTGCGGAGGCGTGGGGTATTGACTAGCAAACCCCGCGAGTCATCAGTCATCGAAGGAGAGGAGCACGGTCGGCGACCCGCTTCACCGAATTCTATCGTCACACGGCAACTGCTTCGGAAAACATCAATGGCAGTGGACGATGGTCTTCTAGCACATTCAAAGACTCTTGAATTCGTCAGCACAATTTACCATTAAAGAACCTCCATTCTCCTTGTTATGAGACAAGCGAGCTACTACTGTAAGACAGTTCCGCCTAGACTCAATTGTGGGTAGCGGCTTAGGGCCATAAGCAACTTGACCAGCGCGCGTACGTCTAAGATTGCGCGATACAGCCACGATGGCGATCATCAATCTTTTCGCTTCACCTTTAACATTGGTGGCTGCCCTAGTCGCCGTTGTCGCCTACTACATATATCCCTATTTCGTCACTTACAGCCAAATCCGCGACATACCGGCTCCGTTCCCCGCACAGTTCACCAACTGGTGGCTTTTATATGCGTGTCGACGCGGCAAGAGGTATCTTGTCGTAGACGAGGTACATAAAAAGCTTGGGCCTGTTGTGAGGATCCAGCCGCATCATGTCAGTGTCGCCGACGATGAGGCTATCCAGATCATCTACGGACACGGCAACGGATTCTTGAAGTCCGAATTCTACGATGCCTTCGTTTCTATCAAGCGGGGCCTGTTCAATACGCGCGATCGTGCGGAACACACGCGCAAGCGAAAGCTGGTCTCTCATACGTTTGCTCCGAAGAGCGTCAGCCAATTCGAGCCCTATAGTTAGTCGCGCTAAGCCTTATTTCAGTGCATTTATCTGTTAACTGAGAGACTAACTCGATTGCAGTCGCTGAGAACTTAGAGACATTCGTGAACAGATGGGATGAGCTAGCGGAGAAATCACCCCGGGGCGATAAGACTGCTCACGTTGACTGCCTGAAGTGGTTCAACTATGTCGCCTTTGACACCATAGGCGACCTCGCATTTGGCGCACCTTTCGGCATGTTAAAGGCCGGCGCAGACATTGCCGAGGTTCGGACTTCGCTGAACGCGCCACCAATCTATGCGCCCGCGGTCGAGATTCTCAATCGGAGGGGTGAAGTGTCGGCGGCACTCGGTTGTTATCCGTGGATCAAGCCGTATGCGAAGTGGCTGCCAGATCCCTTCTTCTCTAAAGGTCTCACAGCTGTCGAAAACCTAGCCGGTATCGCTATTGCGCGCGTCAAGGACCGTCTGGATAACCCGCCGGATATCAACCGCAAGGACCTCCTCGCCCGACTACAGGAAGGACGTGATGAGAAGGGCGAGCCATTAGGGTTCCAAGAATTGACCGCCGAAGCCCTCACCCAGCTTATCGCAGGCTCAGACACGACGTCGAACTCATCTTGCGCCCTGCTGTACTATGTGGCCCGAACTCCCGGTGTGCTCAAGAAGCTACAAGAGGAGTTAGACGCAGCGATTCCCAATAATTCTACAAAGGTACCCGACTATGAGTCGGTTAGAAGCTTGCCGTATCTCGAAGCCGTCATCAACGAAACTCTGCGCATCCACTCGACATCAGGTATTGGGCTTCCACGGCAGATACCGCAGGACTCACCGGGCGTTCAGATACACGGGCATTACTTCCCACCGGGAACGGTCTTAAGTGTCCCGACATATACGATCCATCACTCGAAGGACATATGGGGCGCGGATGCGGACGATTTCCGGCCGGAGCGGTGGGCTGAGGCTACGCCGCGGCAGCGAAATGCGTTCATCCCCTTCAGCTATGGGCCACGGTCCTGCGTCGGTAGGAATGTCGCCGAGATGGAGATGAAGATGATTGCGGCTACGTGGTTGCGTCGCTACGACGTCTTCCTGAGGCAGGAGGTGATGGAAACTCGTGAGGGCTTTTTGAGGAAGCCGTTGGAGTTGGAGATCGGGTTTAAAAGGCGTTTCTAAGTTTGAGCCTGCGTTACTGGGTACTGGGAGGCTGCCGATGCATAGTTCACGTTGGCCGCTTGTAAATGTCACCCATCTAGGCGACAATGTGGCTAGACGATACGCGATGCCGATAGTACAGCTCAATTTTTCGGAGTCTATATAATCACGTCAGGATAGGATGCTTCAAAGAACCAATGTCTTCAACTTCCAAAAGCCCAAATACTTGAATTGTTCATATTAGACTTCTTCGAAAGCTTAACTCATCATCTGTTGCCCGATATTGCTTTACTAGATCTATAAAACATTCGTCCAATCATTCTTCATGCACTAAAAAAGACTGTTCTATCACCCAGAATGTTCATGAGATGTTTCCACCAAACAACAGCCTGTTAGAATGCCATCCTCTAGACCGGGCGCATCATGAGACGTAGGACAACTGATGGGTCTCCGGAATTCTTGGATTTGAATAGTCTATACAGGGCTATCCCTGGGTAGCTCGTCCATTAAACCCAACAAGGCAATAACTCTTGGCCGCGTCATGGAATGGATTCCGGGATAGCCCTGGCCTTATATGGCACCATTTTCAGCCTCACGAGATATTTGCCTAACAATTCGGCGGGTACATCTTGAAACGGTGTTTCTAGACTCTGAGTTGGCCGTCGCATTGGGCGCATGTCATGATGCGGCGCTATCCCGGACTAGGTTGAGCGTCATTGGAGGAGCCTTCTTCGGTTCCTGCTTACGAATGCCCAACCACCTTGTCGCAAAGCCATTTCAGACCTGGATGTCAATTGGTCGGGCTCGTCAAGTTGTCTGGAGGTTGCAGCGAAGCAATAATTCAGAGCGCAAGGCCTACGGCACCAACTTGAGAGGGTGACCCAAACCTCGGCAATACGCCTTGATTGCCGCTGTGGCTGCATGACGTTTCTTGACTAATGTAATTTGGGAAGCCGGAAAAATGGATCGCTCGTAAAGCGGTCAAGTTTTGATGCGTTGGTGCTTGATCTTCATCCTCTTAATCGGGCCGTCGAGGAGAGCCGCCCATGGACTGGCCTCAACATAAACCATATCGTCAATCGAACGTGGTGTTAGCCTATTGAGCGAGGAGTGAGAACTCTTCATTCCAGTCGCATTCGGCTGTGTTGATTGTCGACTTTCCATTTACCATACCAAGTATGGCGAAATGTGGAGGGTTTCAAGCTTAAAATTGTAAGCATTTTGCTAGCGCATGAGTCGACCCTGGACTTACGAATAAAAGGTGCAAGCTAGTCGCAGCGACTAGGATCCCGGAGTCTTCTAAGCCGGATCTCCTTTCAGCGCCCGTCTTACTGAGACCGCTGTAAGCCAGCCCATGATGTCATTCCACACTCGTAAGCCGCCGAAATTTCTCATCAGCACGCATTGCCAGATGTAGTCCCGGTTGGAAAATTGCCGCTCGTTGGCGTGCTCATCGTTGGTACTTAAATGATATCCGAACCTTTTCAAGCACTGGACCTTACAAGATAAGTTCCAGCTGCAACGATAATCGCTGTAATGATGATAATGACACTCAACAAGGCTGCCGAGTACTGAGCTTGCTGCTCCGGAGTTGCGCCTTGGAATGTTTTAGTCCATGGTGGTAGAATAATTGCCTCGGATTGAATCACGAAGGCGAGAATGAATACGATGAAGACGAGGATGGCAAAGAGCACCTGCAGAATCTCGACCAGGCTCTCCCGGAACTCAGCGCGCCGACTTCTTTTCATTTCGCAATAAGTATACAGCCTTCAAGAATCTTGAAAAGGTAATTTGGCATGAAAATGAAGCGAAATGCGCACGGGACTTCACTGCCAGGCTTCTTTGCTTCACGGTACTTTTTAGAGTTCGAGTAAAAGGAAGAAAGAACGTGAGATGAGGGTGGTGGTGCTTAAAGTGTGAGAATATGCACCCGGGTGGCATGGGATTTGAAAATAGAACAACCCAGCTCCAACGAAATCCGGGTTGGTTGCTTGGTTGTTTATTGCGCAGTCCGGAGTTTATGGATTTTTTTACGAAAGCGACCCAGCCCAGCCGGGTTAGCTACCTGCCATAGCAGGCAGGCCAAGGCCACGATTCATTGTGATTCATGGTGTGCACGCGGGCAGATTCAAAATCCCTCGGGATGGGACCCTGATCCTGGTCGGTTCGATGATACCGACCAATCCTTTTGTGACGTTATATGTACTGCGCCGCTAACGAACGGATTTAGAAAGTCCTTCGGATGCGTCGGTAATCGAGATGGGCAGCCCCGCCCGTCTCTTGATACGTGTACTTAACATAGTAAAAAAACCGAGACAAAGGAATTGAATTACAAATTCGCCTGGGATATCAGCCTTACCTAATGACTTATTTGGTAGCTATCATTGTGCGGTACGCGGCGCATAGAGGTACTTATATACCTACAAAGAGAGTGCTCGATGACGTAAGCCATTGTCTCTCCTGCAAGCGACACATAATGTACGTAGTATGAGGAGAACAAACTCAATTTATTCTACATTAAAATTTGTTATAGTTAGTGCCTTCAAATACGTGACGACACGTTGGCACAAAGGCATGCTGTTAATAACATGGTGAAGCCAGCCAAGAAGTGTCTCTTCGTATTTGACATCCCGCGCGAAGTTTAGCACTGCGAAACCGAGAGTCAGCAATTCCTCTTCGGCAAATCATGAAGGATTCGAGAGCATGGGTATGAGACAACGCCCTCCCCTAAGCGAGATACGCCTCTTGTAATAGTTGGAAACGGAAACGCAATATATAACAGTACTCACAGTCACAGGTTTTGGGCCGGGGTTCGTGTAGCTTGTGGGAATGGGCCAGTAAAGGTTGATCAAGATACCCGGGTCAGAGGCCTATAACGATCGGGTGGTTAATTGAAATGTCACGAGCGATCGTCGAGAATTCTTACCGAGTAAGCGCCCGGAAGCGATACGCCGGAGAAGGTCTTGGTCCCGCTGCCGGAGACGTAGAGCTGGGCACAGCCCTGATAGAACTGTACGGGAGGTCAGCAACCGGTATTGGATCATGTATCATCGCCGTCCTACCTGAGCTCCGCCGGTACTGCCTGCGGAGTGAAGACCGATGTGCTCAACACGCAGCAGATAATAACCTGGGGCAACGCAGGTTGGGATCTTCACGCTCACGGTCTGCAAACCGTTCGACGCCCAGTTCAGACCAGTTGAGTTAACTGTGGGATGTTCCTCGTAGATCTTGAACCACACGGCGCCATCACCGTTGAACGTCTCGGCTGTCTGGCCCGAGGGGGCCTTGGCCATGTAGAATTGCAGGGGACCCGGGTGCTGGATACCACCGTCAACACGGAAGCCAACGGTGTCACCGGCGTTGACGTTCTTGGTCTTGGCACCGTTATTACCAGGCACCAACTCGTAGCATCGAATCTGAGAGTCGGTCACATCCTGAACCGGGCCGTGTGAGTAGTGGTTGGTCGTCTCACGGACGAATGTCCAGTCAGCCTCCGTGACGCCGTTGTAGATCAATCCGGGCTAGATGGCTAAGGTCAGAACTACTTCGCAACCTCAGGGCACTTTGCACCTACGAATGTGTCTACGAAGACGTTAGCCTGTTCTAGTCTAAGTTGAGAGACACTGAGATCTTCACTCACAGTGGGCCTGGGCGGCGCCCAGTAGCGCAAGAGTAAACAAGCCCTTCATCTTGATGCAGGTGAGTAGTATCTAGACTTTCTGGATCAGCTATGACTTACACCCAACGATCTAGATACATACTTCCCATGGGGAATGATCTGCGCTTTTATATGTAGGCATAGCCAGGGGCTGCCCACACGTTCGACATCAGACCAGGTACATGGACTTAGCTTATCGCTACTCTTCAGCAGATATCAGTACTAGCGGACTCGCCTAGGCATGATTTCTCTCCGGGTTGCAGGATATGACAGGCCAAGATGGCAGCGAAAATTCCCCAGGAATTGGGTAGACGACAATTCGGATGGGGCAGGTGAATAGTAACATCTGGTGTAACCCTGGACGATGGAAAACTTGGTTCCGACCAGTTGTGCCTGACGCGGATATTAAGAATGCACCTCTGCAAGACCACATCACCATCCTCCAGCCTCGTGACTGCATTTAGATCCACCAAGTGTCTCTCCCGAAGACCTCTCTGCTTCAGGCGTGAAGCTATAACCAGTTCAAACAGCCCGTCAACAATGGCCAAGTTGTGTTGTCACATCCGGGGCTGACCGATGCTTCTTGATGACCGGTAATTCGGCCTCAGATCCGAGTACATTTTTGATGAAAGCCAGCTTATTTATACCAAACCGAGCCCTGACACTTGAGATTGCATGAGAGTCGACAAGTCAAAGCGCGAGATCCGGAGCCTCATGCCGCTCTCAAACAGGATAGCGTGTTTAGCTTAAGGCGCCAAGTCCTCCATTTGGTAAACGCACGGGAGATGTCCAAATACAGAACATCACAAACAAGTATCGTCCCACTAGTTTTTTGCACCTATCACGTGGAAACGAACCACTTGCCGGGTTACCGGGGACAGCCATCCGTTAGATAGAAAAAGAGACAAAGTCTTATTCAATTGCTCCTTCGGAGGGTAAGGTAAAGTCAATTGTGAATCCCAATCTGTGCTTCACTAGCAGGTCAGTACGATGACCTCTCCAGGTGATAGCGATGGGTTTTCTCGCAAAATGATATTGATATGTCGAGCTTCTAATTCAACTCACAACAGGCCCCTAAGTATACCGGTTATATAAACCACACCTCTCTTACTGATAGTAAAACAATGCAGATGTCGCAATAGATGGCAACTTTAAGTTATCAAGGATATTCCTTCAAGATAGGTCTAGGCCCCGAGTTGCCGTGAACTCTATGCTAAAGATTAGAAACTCGTTAATGCTTTTCGCCTTAAACATGATAACTTAATTCTCCAATCAACAATATCATTTTCGAATTCCCCTCAAATGTGCCTAGATATTCAACTTCTTCTTAATACTTTTATTAGACGTTCCGCAAACCGTAACAGCTAAGAAACTATAATTTTGTCCTACCCCGAGAAAGGTCTATGTGCTGTAAATATAAAATGCGTGGAGCACAACAATACGGCTCGGATCAACTGTATCGGCTATGGGTTCACTGCGATATTGTCAACGAAAGTAGTCAAAAAGCTATAATGTATTTCTAGAACTTTCTCTGCGCCCGGACTTGCGGTTGAAGTTAAAGGGGCCACTTCCTGCATTAGTGGTGTCCCGTCCACATGTATAACCAACCCTTCACAAATTATTTACAAAGTAATCAAGACGAATTTCATCCCCGTGTACCTACCCTTTTACCAATCATTCAATTTCCCAGTTCGAAAGTTCGTGTTGCGCGACCACTAAAGCTGTCAATCTCATCTCCTACCTTTGCCAAATGAAAGAACTAGCCCTAAAACATCTCGTCTTACTGCTATCTTAATCCGCTCCATTGCCATGATGATTCCTATTTAACCAAGACTCTCACGCCATGACTTTTCTTCACAGGCCGAGGCACGAAACGGTCCCTTCCCAAATCTATATCAGTTCGATCTGTATCATAGATTTCGAAGCTGAAACGTCGGAAGATCGTAGCAAGACCGATGAAGAGCTCTGCATATGCCAGCTGCATGCCCACGCAAGATCTTGTTCCGCGCCCAAATGACACCATATATCGTGACAGCCGGCGACCGTCAGATGACCGAGGGTTCCCCAGCCATCGTTCGGGCCTGTACTCGAAGCTGTTTGGAAAAATATTCTCATCATGAGAAACGTCATAGATATTCATGCTAATTATGGTCCCCTTTGGAATAACGAAATCTCCGTATGTAATGTCGTGGTCATGCAAGCGAGGACTACGCTGTGCAAGCCCATAGGAAAGTCTGAGAGCTGGTATCAGAGATGTTAGTAGTTGAAACTCACGTACTGATCAGATTGTTCTTACATTCCTCGATACATGCTGTCAAAAATGGTAGTTGTTGCAATGATTCCCAAGATGGAATTTTTTCAGGGTCTGGAATAGCCGTGAAAAGCTCGTCACGTAGACGGTGGTACGTAGAAGGATTGTCAGTGATGTGATAGACGGATACTGTCAACGTGCGCATCGTTGTCTCTAGACCGGCACCGACAAGAGCAGTGGCTTCGTGCTGAAGGCGTTCCTGGGTGACCTCCGCTCGAGGCATATCGGACCGAATAATAGAGGCAAAGATAGTGTTATGTTTCTCTTTGCTATCCGAATTCTTGATAACTTCCGACACCTGTGCTAACATCTCCTACTAATATTTGAGCACTAATTAGATATAGGATGTCCCGCTTAGTAGACGTACGTTGTTAAACTTGGTTACACTCTCCATGCGTGGATCTATCCACGCAATAATGGCATCGGGCATCCAGTTCATTATCGTGGATAGCCAGGGGAATTGAGTTACCCAATGGACACCTTCGAGTAGATCTATGAGGGATTTCACGAAGAGCGCTTTGAAATTTGGTTCGCGGATGAAATCGTATCGCCTTTCGAAACAATATTCAGTGATAATATCTGTGGCGAAACAACCCCACATCTCGTTCACAACGAGGATACGGCCTGTATTTTGAAATTCGGTCTTTAGTCGTTTGGAGACAATATCCATTTGTTTCTGTATATTCTGAGCGCGTTCCGAGATAGCACGTTTCGAGAAAAATGGATTCAATGCGCCTCGGCGAAGGCGATGGAGAGCGTGATCTGGGGTGACAAATGCAGATGTTGGATTGTTGAACCGATGTACATGCTCTTTTCGCTTCATCGATGCTCTATTAGTGGCATAAAGGGTATCAAAGAACGAGGCGTCTTGAATATGCACCTCGTACGGAGTGATCCGAATGATGGGTCCTGTCAGTGCAACATACATATGTCAACCTACGAACCACGCACAATCTTGCTCTTACTGCATACCATATTTTTCGTGCCATTCACGATATTTGAGCATGAACTGGCCGCCTTCTCCATGAAGAAGTTCATAGTAAGCTTCAACCCATCCTGTCAGAGCAGCAAGTTTCGGACCGGGAACTGATGCGAGGGGACTGAGATACAGTCGGTAGTACCCCAAGCCTAGTACGTAGAGTATAAAACTAGCCGCAACTAGGCTAACAGTCGTATTGAAGCTTAAATATTCCCTCACTATATTATAACTCGAGAATGCGGACGAAGGCATTGTGAGAGTACTTTGACCCTATGTCTGGTATTGTTCCGAACTGTCAAAGTAATATATGGTGCCACGGAGCGAATACAGAGACCTGCTGGCAGCCAGGAGGATGCTTAGGGTTCAATAGAATGATTAATTGATTGTTGAATCACCCAAACCAAGGGGGGTTCGGTCACTTATATACACAGAATCTACTAATTCTACACTCTAGGGTATCCGTGAAATTCCATAACACGAACATTCGCAGGTATGTGAAAACTATCAGCTTATCCCCGGATGAACAGCCGTGAGGGGTAATAATCTTTGAGGGATAGAACAACACATATGATACATAGTATACTTCGTGCTACCCAAGAGATCGTATAATGATACCGTCCCATCCTCTGAAAGCATGATCCCTGTTCGGTTATAGTTTCGTTGTCGACAGCCGTGGCCCGGCTGCAGATTCCAGTGACCGTGACAAACGTGGTCGTAGCTATCGTCAAATTAGAAAAAGCAATAGTTATGGTTTATTTAAGTGCGATGTTTCATATACTCATTCTATTCATGGAGCCATCCAATTCGTGTCTGCGAGTATGCCACTGACGCCATCCTCAACAATCCCCTATATATCTACCTAACGAAGGGCCCTACAAGATCGTAGAATCGGAATTTAGCGCACTGTGGACTCAATTCTAAGGATTGACGGCGCTGGCGAGGCTTGCGATCGGTGGCAGAGCCTTAGCTACATCTCGATCTGACGTTACATTCTTGACGTCGCTAGTCTCCAAGTTGGGAGCACTGCATGATATCACAACGATATCACTTGGCCAAGATAAAAAAAGAAGATCTAGAAAACGTGGGGGCTTCTGCTCAAGGCCAATGACGTGTACCGACTCCGCTTTCGCCGTAGAGATGAAGACTGTATTCATATTATGATTACTGATATTACCAGTTTTTCGTACCGTAGCTACTAGCAATTCCCAAGCCTGCCATCGCCTTTGAACCTTGTACTAGTGTATATCAATAGAAGTTTTGGGATCTGAAAATGGAAGTCTCGGTGGTTGGTATCCAAAAGTAGCTAGCAAAGCGCTCCATTTGGTTTTTTACAGGTCTCAACTGTTGCAGCTGTGTATAGCTGAGCCCACTTATGCAGCTATGACTTCTTCAGGCAAGTATAGATAGGCAATACAGGGGTGAATATGATTTACCAATCAGGTGCAGAGTTTTGTTGATGTTGATGTTATAAGCCATTACAGGCGAACAAGAGATCAAACTTGGTAAGAATTTAATTGGGTAAAGAGAAGTCGACATGGCGATGCCATTGTTTTTTACTAGTAATTATGTGGAAGATAATGCAACATGGATAGCTTTTAAAATGCTGTATTAGTGCTACCCATGTCTGTACATCGGTGTCACGTACAGAGGTAGCTTCAAACCTCCTGTTTTCTCTACGGCCCCTCCATAGATATTGTCCCAAGTCAATGTTAGATTTTCTTCATCTTATTTCGAAAGCAGAAAACTTCCCGCCATAAGAACTCGGGTTCGTAAATCGATGGATCTATTGATTGGCGCTAGAAAAAAGGTTTTCTGATTTGGACTTTGGATAGTACGCGGAATATTGCTAGGTCGCGAATCGGAAGTCCAGTCTAATCAAAATGTAAGTGGATGATTAGAAATGAAGAGAAAAGGCAACCTTACCGCTTATTACCAACGTCAGTTGTCGTCTTTCTATATTCATCCTGCTCTTCGGGAGTCATGGCATCCCATGTCCTTGCCTTCTGCGAGTTCCTCCATCTGTAATAGAGATAGGTACCTGGGTATTGCACTACCTATGCGTGGCGTAAGCTCTTGAATGCCTAAGGGGATATGAAGGCCAAGAGAATTCAGACTTACTACCATCCAAATACAGATGACTAATAAACCTGTGTTTGCCTTGTAATATCGCGGGGCATCACCCGGCTGATAAACTGATAATCTAATTAGCAATGAAAGCTTTTGCGAGGAAAAAGGCCAGAAAAAGAGAAAAAGAATTTGACTCACCATTTGCCCCGATAATTGCGCTGACTTGAACCCATATATTATAGATCCTATGACCAAGTTAGAATTATTACAAGCATGAAGACAGACCATGTACGCACGCCGCAGAAACTGTCCTCTGTTGAACCGATCCGGCATTCCGGCTCGTCCAAGCAACTTGTATGGGGTGAGTACTATGAACACGATTAGCTTGGTCTTCGATGAGCCCTTGGTTTCGGTACGTACTAAGGAAACGATAATAGAACAGTTGCGATTGCGAAATATGACCAAGGAGCGATAGGACTTGGTAGCGCGATTAAAGCCGCAAAATTGGGGAGGAGCCAGAGATCCTCGGCCATCGCCACTAGACTCCTATTTTCAACCAATTCGCTCACTGC
Organism: Xylaria curta; assembly: GCA_022495235.1. Taxonomy (NCBI): domain Eukaryota; kingdom Fungi; phylum Ascomycota; class Sordariomycetes; order Xylariales; family Xylariaceae; genus Xylaria; species Xylaria curta. Next base: position 51,656 of record MU376016.1, on the reverse strand, counting down.
TGTGATAAGCAACATGGTGATAGAAGAAGCAACAATATATGGTATCGACAATAAGTTAGTCTGGATGACGTTGAATCCCAGCCCCCGAAACGATAGTGTCAGATATTGGTTGACTGGATACTTTGGGATGCCAAATAGTAATCCTAAAGCGTATAGGGGCCACATATCGTAATCCTTTGCGCATTTCCAGATTTGCCCAACGGTAAGACCTTGTCTATTGTACATCCCTGCCTTCCCAGGGTCATCACGGATTACTAAACGCAGAGTTAAGCAAGTGAAAACAGTCAGGTGCGTCCAAATTGGTAGGCTAACCGGAATTTACGATGATCTTCACTTCTCTATCGGTGAAGTACCCTTTGGGGTTCCACCAGCTCTTTGTTTTAGCTGGACTCTGTGGCATGAAGAAGAAGGAAGCAAGTCCAACCAAGACTGTAACAAATTTAGTGTCTCCCACGTCGGGAATTTCGTGCCAACTTACAGGTGCCAAGGCCCCTGAACATATTAGCGATGATAAGCTCATTTGTAGAGGGCCTCACTTACTCGACAAGGAATAACCATCGCCAGCCTGCATACCCTAGGACACCGCGAAGTGATAAAAGACCAACAGCAGCGAAGCCGACACCAATCTCGACTTGAAATGAGTACATCAGTATACCGCTACGAGAATTTTGATATGGGACATCGATCTCACCTAATTGCGCAGACGTCCAAAACCAAGCCAGCCTAATGGGGAGCTGCGCAGATAAGTTAAGTCACATGAAGAGGCAAATTAAGTTAGGTAAGCTTACCCTTTTACCAGTATACCAATAACTGAGATATAGGATCATGTCGCTTTTATCCATCAGAAAGAGTCGATTCTCCAATTTACAAGATAATGAAGACTTACGGGATGAATCCGCCTTGAAATACTGCACTGATAGGTTTCGGTAAGCGAGAGCTTGCATGACCAGCATAATCCAACTCACACTAGAAATCTGGTAGCCAAAAACGAAGCTCGACCTTGAAGGAAGAACTGGGCCCCTGAAATGAAACTAAATATGCAAATCTGAATCGGGATCCATAGGTCTGGGCCGAGACTAAAACGAAGCTGAGTTAGGATTCTCTTCACAATTGTCTTTGAGAGGACGACACCGACCGTTTGGAGATTAATTGTGATGGAAGCTCGGCAAGTAGGAATCCGATCTTAGAAAGCGTTTGGCCAAGATTCTACCCCAAGTTAGGACGACACGAAACTTAATCAACCTTCACTCGAGCATGAAGACGTGGTGATTGCCACTCACATAGTCGGCAGTGGTGAGGCCGAGATCGTCGAGCAAATTGTCCGAGACCGCATTGGAGATGTTGCCTCGATCAATGTCCAGAGCGGCAAACATTACACAAACCCAGATCTAACCAAGTCAAAACTGTTATTGATCCTCGTTTTCCTTTCTGCACTTGTGGGCTTACCATAATCTTCCAATCGACCTTGTGTCTCACTGCATTCTCTTCCCTGTACGTCCAACGGAAAGAAGGGTCGAAAGCAGAATAGTTCTCCCATTGCGGATGGATGTATAGAGCTTTGTACTCCTCTACGTTCTCGGAATCCCAAATACTTGGTTGTGTCGCAGTCTTGATCCAAGTTAGCTAGGAAAAGGTTGGTCTTGCCTAGGGATTTTACGTACTGCATCAAGATCAAAACTGCCATTCTTTGGGCCCTTTCGAATTCTAAAGAGGCGCAACAGAGCATCGCCTAGTGCTGATTCCATCCGCTCAGTGCCTTCGGCCGCCAGTGCTGGCGCAAGAGGGGGAGCAGGTCTCCCGGCATGTTTGCTTTCGATGCTTTCCTGGGACCTTGACTTTCTTGGCTCCGAAGCTGAATCAGAATCATTAGGTGACGATACACAGGCTGGCTGCTGGGTAGACATGATGCTACAACTATTCAATACGGTATTGCCGTATTACACTAAGCATGTCGCACAAGAAGTGGTCAACTTAGTATATTTATTGTTTGCCCGCGCGACTGGGGCACCTAAAAAAACAACTCAGCTTAAGATTGCGACATTGTCTTCGGACCACAAATAACCCATGTATATCAATCACGCCATCATGCATCAATATACATCATGGCCTAGAGCGATTTCATATTCATGGCACCTTTGCTTTACGTTACACACAGCGTGAACAATGAAAACCATTAAGCGTGGAAATTTTTGGAGATAATGTGCTCTATAAAAGCGACCTTCTGAAATATTCCCGACGCGCCTATCAATCTCCTCTCGCGATCTTTACACCGAAATTTCGAACAAAAAATAGCGTCTGGCTCGTGCGTTGCCGTCTTCTAAACGCCAAGAAGCTGAGAAGGTGCGCTGATGTGATTCAGTCTTTCAAGGGAGTCGGGGAGCAGGACGCCATAGGCTTGCTATAGACGATACAACAACGCGATTCTTGTATATATTGTACGAGTAATAGGTCTAAGAAGGCGGAGGTGTTGAAACCTCTAAGACTACTTTGGTTCGACATCATCAACACGCCTGCTCCACCTCAGTCATGATACCAAAAATCGAACATACCTGACAGCCGAATTCAACAGAGCACCTCTTCTTAATCCACCGGCAAATAGCAGTTGAAGAATGCCGTCTTTCATCGAAGCAAAGCGACTTGCGTAGGATACAGGAGCCGAGGTAGCCTCTAAATAGATAAGGGGAAGGCGGTCAGAAACGGCAGACCTGTTAGAGCCGTTGCACCGCCACAATGTTGAGTAGAGAAGAAACCCCTAAGACTATGTCGCAGAATCTGGTTAGCTACTACAGATTATGCTGTATGCTCATGGCATGGACCCGTACCCTCCCGGTCGCCGGGAGTTATTCCACGGAACTAGACACTCAAGATTTAGTACGAAACGCCCTTCTTGCCTTCTAGCTACTTATCGATGAAATATCAGTGATCCCTCTTCATTTTGGGATCGAATCATTCAATATTCTGTGAACCACATGTATGTATCATTAAAGAGTCATCACCTCAGACCTTTCCTGCAGTTTTTAAGTCCATCCGGGATAGACTGCACAAGGCAGCTGAACAATATGAATATCCCATGAACTGCTCAACGAGTGCCTTACGCACTGTATATAACCCCAGCTTATCCCCTGGTTCACATGTTACATAGTTACGGGCCAATGCACTAAATATCTTGGAGGCAAGTAGGCTCAGCATGGTAAGATGGTAGGTATATGAGCTTTGCATTCAGCTTGACTACTTAGCAAGGTGGGAAGACCTCATATATATACATAAACAGTACGTCTATATCCCTCGTTTCCCTTCATCTACGCTGTCACACAGACTAGCCACAGGTAGGGAGATGCAACTACCCGTCTACCAGGGCTGGGTCGGCAATATCGAGTAACTAATCTGCAAGTCGGTGTCTGAAATAATCAGCTACCCGTGTTTGCTTAATGCTGCGAAACGGACCTGAATTATCTAGGCAAGTAAGTGAGAAGCTATTCGTGTATATAGACCGAGGTTCGCCACGAAGGCTCAAGGATGAAGACAGACCTATATGGCCTCCTTGATGCCCAAGAAGATTATTGCAATATCGAAGACCCCTAGATACCTAGCCTTGTTACATACGTGAAATGCTTTGGCACGGAGCCATGTTGGGAAGCTTATGAAAAGTGAGCTTGCCAACGCATCTAGTGAGGCCACGCAAAAGCGAGCGTCCAAAAGCGCTTCGTGTGTCCACATACGAATATTAAACTGTAGAAATTCCAGTATAGAGTAGACAGGATAACAATACGATCACTTCACTTGCGCTGGTAAGTGCACTTGTGCAAGCGCTGATTCAATTCCATACTGCTAGACTGCTCCGTGAGAGTTCTGCAGAGGAAACATCGATGTTTTGTCACACTGCCTACCACATGATATTTGACCTATATATGGAAATGACACCCGCGGTTATTTCTAAAGGGGGCGATCAAATGAGATATAACGTGGAAACTTTAAAGCTAATCCCAGCCACGTGACTCATCGATGAAGGTAATTGGAAATTGTCCGATAATAGCAATACCGAATTCAAGCAAATCTATGTTCTGCTGGTATGGATGATCATATGCGGGTTTATGGAACTTATTACAAAGGCAATCATTGGCTTCGAGACGAACACCCAGCACCGCATTGTTTGTGAGAAAATTGCGTCACTGAGCTTTGCAACAATCTGGTGCATAACAGGACCTAAGTTTGACCCTAGGAATGGGCAAAGTTTGGAGATCAGCATGTTCACAGGCGAGTACGCCTTACTACTCCTAACAAGCTCTGCCAATTGGGTGATTCGTGGAGGCGCAGCATTACTTGAGGGTGGGGTAGGGGCGGTGTTCGGAGTAGCTGCTCAGCTTTCTCATTCTGTATATTCTGACTACTCAGTAAGCCTAGAAGATCTCGTGTGTAGGTTTATCCTTACCGTGCAATTATCGTTTTTGAATCATGGCCGGAAGAAATACTGGAATTTGAACTCACTTGAAGGCTTTTACCATGCCGGAACACAGTCTTCGCCTTCTTTCACTTGATGGAGGGGGAGTGCGAGGCTTATCTTCACTCATTATTCTTCAGCAACTCATGGCTACAATCGATCGCGACCATCCCCCCAAACCGTGCGATTATTTCGACCTCATCGGAGGCACCAGCACTGGAGGGTACGTCCCGCAGACCACGCTCACAGTTGAGTTCTAATGCCGTAACGGTGCAGGATTATTGCCATCATGTTAGGCCGTTTGCGCATGACCATTGAAGAATGCATAGATGCATACATATCATTGTCTGATGGTGTTTTCCAAAAGCGCAAGCATCGCTTTACAATTAAGGGTAAAATTCGGGGCAGGTTTGACACGGAGGCCCTCGAAAAAGCCATCAAAAACATCTTGGTGATGCATGGATACAGTGAAGACGAGCTGCTCCGGGATGAGTCAGACGCGTCTTGTAAAGTGTATGCTATATTCTGCTCACTACCAATGTGTCCTCTGACATTCTGGATGCATTAGTGCTGTCTGTGCAGCCAGCAAGGAGACCGGGGATGTAATGTGCTTCACAACCTACTACGCCCCTCGGCTCAGCCAATGTCTCTTCAATTCAACGAAGATATGGGAAGCCTGTCGTGCGACATCTGCTGCCACCTCATTTTTTGACCCGATCAAAATCGGACTATTCAAAGAGCAATTTGTAGATGCAGCAGCTCTAGGTGTTAACAACCCAGTGTACTCTGTATGGAGTCAGGCGCAGGAAATATGGGGTGCTGACCATCTCGAGCAAAGTCTCAACTGTATAGTGTCAATTGGCACCGGAATGCCATGCCTTAAACCCTTCCAGGACGATGTTCTTCACATCGGCAAAACGCTGGCTGCAATTGCAACAGAAACAGAGAAGACTGCTGAACGATTCCGGCTTGACAAACTCAAGCTGGTCGAGTCAGGACTCTACTATCGGTTCAGTGTAGCGAAAGGTCTAGAAACAGTTGGTTTGCAAGAATCTGCCAAGAAAGCGGATATCGCTGCTGCCACTGTTCGGTATGTCCAATCACAAGAAGTATTTCAGCAGTTCAAATCATGCGCGCTGAAAATGTCAAATAAAGGTAAGTGAAATGTCCGCCTTTTAGTGATGACAAAGGCATGCTTATAATTATAACTTTTGAGATCGGGGTACAAGAATAATTAGAGAACATCGAGCGAGTTTTAGCCTACAGGGCGTACCTGTGACGCAAAACTACGTTGCTCGTCCAACAGATATCATTGACATGGAGCGCGTTCTTTTATCGGATCGACGATTTGACGAACAGATGATTTTGGTCCTTCATGGGCTGGGCGGCATGGGAAAAACCCAATTAGCTATTGACTTTGCACGAAAGCACCATACCAAGTTCTCTGCAGTCTTCTGGCTGGATGGGAGATCGGAACAAAGCTTAAAACGGAGCATCGTGACTTGTGCAACGAGAATAATCAATCACTCGATATCAGAACAGAGCCGTAACTATCTATTACATGGCGAAGGTAGCCTCGACTCGATTGTGATGGGAGTGATGAGCTGGCTATCCCAGCCCGAGAACTCTTCTTGGCTTTTAATCTTCGACAATGTTGACCGAGATCATCACAGCAGAGACCCCGATGCGTACGATGTACACAGGTACATCCCGAATAGCCATGGATCCGTACTACTCACAACTCGTCTCTCACGCCTTGCTCAGCTTGGATTTTCGAAACGATTAGACAAGGTGGACGGCGCACAAGCTCACAGCATTTTCCTTAAGTGGTACGCAAACATACCAGGTAATTCAACTGGATCCATCCCCATAGCTAACCAGAAGAAAATATCTAATGTCTCGCAGAAACAGAAGACAAAAATGTCACTAGTCTTATTGACAAGCTTGCCGGGTTGCCACTCGCTCTCGCCCAAGCTGCTTCCTATCTCCATGAGACCGGGATAAGCGTCGAATCATACATGGAGCTTTACGAAAGGCAGTGGAAAGATTTGATGGAATACCAGGGGTCCTCAACGCTTTGCTATGCCGACCGCAATATTGCTACTACCTGGTCGATGTCACTCCGTACCATACGAGAAAGGAACATAACTGCATCTAGCTTGCTTCGTTTGTGGGCGTATCTTGACAACAAGACAATGTTCCATGAATTACTTGGTGCAGCAGCGAGCACGAGCACCCATGAAGTCTTCCCGGAGTGGCTTCAGCAATTAGCCACCGACAAGCTCAAATTTATTGATGCTACCCGACTTCTGATAAGCCATTCATTAATCGAAAAGGTCGAAGAGGATTCGGGTTGCTATTCCATGCATCCCATTGTCCATAGATGGGCATCCGAAGTAGGAATAACAAAGGAAGAACAGACCGAATTCATGAGAATAGCAGTATCGCTGGTAGGACTGGGAGCGCCAGAAACCAAAAGCCCAGATTACTGGGTTATTTCACGCAGATTACTTACCCATGCTTATACATGTTCCCGTTTACTTCTTGCAGAGACAAGCCGAATAAATGTTACAAAGCAGACCCTTTCGGGTACCCTGCACGGACAGAAAATAGATGTCGACCCCGTTTTGGAAGCCGCACACAAATTGGCAGACCTGCATCGTAGTCACGGGAGCTTGCAGCTAGCCGAAGAATTATATAATTATGCCCTGAGGAGGAAAGAAGATAGTTTCGGACCAAAACACTTGTCGACCCTGAACACTCTAAACAACCTTAGTGTCCTCTATCAAGGCCTTGGAAGATATGAAGAAGCTGAAGCCATGGGACTTCTAGCACTGCAAGGAAGAGAGGAGGTATTAGGTCCGGATCACGTATCGACCCTCGGCTCTGCCAATAATCTCGCACTTCTTTACACCGAAAATGAAGAGCTCCAAAAGGCCGAAGACTTGTACAACCGCGCATTACTAGGCAGGACAAAAGCATCCGGACCCGACCACCTCTCTACACTTAGGATTATGGCTAACCTTGGTCTTCTCTATGCGAAGAAAAACGACTTGGCGAAGGCAGAGGACACGTTCCTTCAAGCTTTAAGAGGATACGAGAGAGCAGTAGGACCAAATCATACATTGACCCTTCATGTGGTAAATAATCTTGGGCAAGTCTTTATCGACCAACACAAATTGAAAGAGGCCGAAGGTATGTACAATCGTGCGTTATTAGGCAGAGAGAAGCATGTAGGTCCAAACCATATATGGACTCTTGATACAACACACAGCATAGGGCTTCTCTACTCGATGCAAGGAAAGCACAAAGAGGCCGAGGAAAAGCTGAGATTCGCGTTAGAAGGCAAGAAAAAACTCCTTGGATCAAACCACGTGTCAACACTAGATGCACTAGTGGATCTAGGATCACTTTATACAGACGAAGAAAGGCTAGATGAAGCGGAAACACTCTTGAAACAAGCCTTAAACGAATATCAGGTTGTTTTCGAGGCTGATAATCCTAGAATTCGACGTGTAGAGCAATTGCTCTCGCTGCTCTCGCTGCTCTTGGAGGGGAGGGTCGTAGGTAAGTGTACTCAACCATACGCATAATGTTTATTTTAACATTTCTACTAGAGGGAGCTCCCGCCGCTTTCAACATGGAGCTACGACAGTCCAAATATTACAGGAAGTATCTTGAATGTAAGCGACTCTCTCGAACGTCTATTATTATGTATGAACAACCCCGATAAGGTCTTGTCCGTAATGTAGGTACGACAGGTTTGACAGTCAGAAGTAGAACAGCATATGCACGTTTCACATTTTGAAGCTGACTTTGCGTTCCACTAGCCCTCTGCCGTCGTCAAGGGTGGCAAGACCCTTCATACGAGTGTCACAGAGATCAGAGTGACTATACATGCCTGGTTCTACTAAATGGTCGCCAGTACGATAAAACTAGGACACACGAATCGGAATCCCAGGCCATGGAAGGTGCAGCATATATAGCATGCAAGAGCTTGTTCGTCAATGGAGGCACTCCTATCCGTAGCGGCATCGTCCAGGGTCTTCCAGCAAATGACTCTGTCAGGCTAAAGAAGTACCTCCATGCTTCATCCAGTCATACCCTCCATCATATGTTCCGAATATATCATGGAGATACTAGCACTACTAGCGCCGAATGATGCTACCTAACTCTGAATCCCGCGTCACGCGAAAAGCCCATAACAGCCCTGTTCCGAGCCCTCCGAGTCGAGTCCGACCAATGCATGCACTGTATGACTTGGGCTGATGTCTTCTGATCGGTCGGTTGATTCAACTGGACGGTTGTATCGTAACCTTAATGATGTTTTCAGTCTCATACGATCACAATATGCAGAAGATAATGGGGGTTGGGGGTCTCCTGATGGATCGACGATGAGTTGAACGGTTCGGTAGCCTGATTTGCAAAGACATCCATGCTATCTTCAATAGTATTGAATAATTGAGGATCTGCGGAAGGTAAGCGAATGTCAAAAGCTCTGATATTTGTTATAATCTTTGGGGCCAGCCCCTGGAACAAATTCACAACTAGGAATAGTTTCCTACAGAAAATGCAGTTTGCCTGACTACAAAAGAGAAATAAAATGCGATGGTGTCGTAGTTCTATTGGTTGCGTAATATGCAGTTGGATATTATCCGCATACAAAAGGAACACCAGTTTGATTTGTATCTTTGGGTAGAATACAAGTGATCGAGCGAAAGAAGGACGTGTATATTGACTATTAAACACCCCCGGTTTGCTGTTCAGCCCTCTTAGTATCTGTACATGGATAAGTACTTGTCGGAGTTTTGTGAACCTGTATATACGACGACATGCATGCAAGTCTAAGGGGTAGTATTTCGTGGTCATGTCGCGTCCTTACTAACAGCTGCTCATTCGTCTCAGTGATGCCGGATGTGAGAGTTCCATAGCCCGATATTAATACTAGATTGAACATATCTTGACTGGATCGTCATTAATCAAGAACGCCTTTATTATTACTCGAATAAAGTATTCTTAACCTGCGAATACTACGGTGGCTAACGCCTCGAGTTTTTGAATTACTGGATGGACTAAAGGCTCCAAGACCGGACTCAAGCACGGTGAATAATAGAATGTTTCAAATATAGAACAAATTCTGGTGAGCGTCAACTCATGAAAGGAACTTGCTTTAATGGCCTGGCCTATACCCGAGCAAGACCATGGACGGGTACCCGCTTGACGTGGCAATAAGATACCTTTGAGCAGAAGATGCAACACACATATTGCACCGCTCAATGATCTTGTCAGCCACTGACGCAAGAAAATGCATGAATTCAAGGTTCTCTAATAAAAAGGAATGCAGCATAGTTTGCCTTGTGAGGTCGGCTGTACTATGCATTTTACTTATAGTAGGAAATCTAGCCCGCTCGCAGCGTCCCTTTATTGGAGGCAGCTTATTGCCGTTGTGTTCCACAGGTATAGGCTTCAATCCATTTTAGTAAAATTTGGAGTGAATTTGGCTTACCATACGTATGCCTTGAGGGAGAGATTAGCCCCTAATGGTAAGAATAAGAAGATGTGTTATCTTAAAAGGCGAGGGAGAGGCAGCTTTTGATGCGATCAGATCAGTTCTCTTCGTTTGAATAATGGTCGCTTGGTGGCTATAGACACCCCAGGGATATACAAGAGTTAACCGAGGCACGGGGATGAGAATTGCTCAGTGTTGTTCAAGGCTAACGTACGTGGGCGTTTCATGCATATGTCTATAAATGTCTGCATAGAGAGGGGTAATAGCGACCGCTCCTACTCATTCATGAAGTGATGTCCTGGGTCGACTAGCGGTGTGCCTTCTTGCATTTTACAAACTCTCGAGAATGGTTACATAGGAACAAATTTTCCGGCCCTAAACGGAGTGCCAAGTACCACTATTGAGTTATTACTTGATGTATTTGTATCCCGGCGATAAATGATCTGGTGAAATAGCTTTTAACATAGCCATCGCTGGGCGTTACAGGGCCGAAATAACACCGCTTATTCCTATATTCCACGATTATTCCCCTCCCAGCCTCCGAGAGCCGGAGAAACAGCTCTAAAGATTCGGTTGAAAACGAGGGCTTAGCCGTATGCGCTCACCGTATTTCATTATGAGCCAAGTCAAAGGGACGGTTGCCAAAGCAATGAATGCCAATAGGGTATTCCCCCAACCTAGGCCCAACCTATCGTAAAGGGGCTGGCCTGCCAAGGGTAGAACAACCCCAAACACAGACCTGACAACGGTGTTCGCCGCAAGAGCACTGGCAGCATAGACGGTAAAAGCGTCAATCAAATACGATTGAATAGGTATCCACACGAGATTGATACCTATTCCGATAAAAGAGGTTCCTATGATGGGGACTATCCAGTGAACTTTGTATTGTGCCGTCCATCCGTACCAGATAAGCCCGGCGGGAATTAGAAGAACACCGAGGATCATAGGGGTGAGCCGACTTTCTGGTTTTATTTCTCCGCCTTTCGCCTCCTTTTTCGCGATATAATCTGACGTCAAACCGTTACCGATGAGCGAAATCAAGAAGCCAATGCCCAGACCGAGATAGGCGAGTCCCGCAGGACCTGCCTGGAAGTGGTATTGGCCCTCAAATACGAATATAAACGTTGTGAACAAGAGGTACAGAAAGCCATAGACAACAGCTAATTGTAGCGACAAGATCAAGACGATTGGTGACCTGACCAGCATTTTCATCGGGCGGACTATCGACTTGCGGAGCAGCTCTTTAGGTGTGCTCCTTGTAGATCCTGCCGCAACATACGTCTTGCTTCCATCGCCCTTTTGAAGGCGTGCTGCCTTCCGTGCAAGCAATACTGAATGATATGTCTCGGGAATCAAAAGGTAGAGGAATGTCAGAACGCCGCTCTGGAGAACAGTAAGAGAACAATCATCAGCACAACGTCGACAGCGCGAGAAGGAAAAGTCGACATACCAAGATGGCAATGACCCAAAACAACCAACGCCAACCAACGTTTTGGGCTATATAGCCCCCAGCCACAGGTCCGATCACGGGCCCCTAAATCAGTCAGAAAATTCAAAACGAATGCGTTGTTCAAGCAATTGAGTTAATGCGACACATACCAATAGGGGACCGAGTTGCCAACCGCTCAAAGCTCGCCCCCTTTTCTCCGGCGGTACCAAATCACCAATCATACCGCCTCCAAGAACCAGGGGGACGCATCCGGCCAGGCCCTGGAGTATCCGAAAGACGAGGAATAGCGCAATGCCATTGCTAACGGCACACACGATAGTACAGATGAGAAAACCGAGATTGGCCGCGTTCATGACAACATTGCGCCCGTACAGCTCGCTTAGCGGCGCAGTCACCAGTGGCCCTATAGCAAAAGGCACTATATACGCCGACACGACGAAGCTCGCTAAGGAGCTGCTCTCGCTGTGGAACTCACTGAGAAGTAAGGGGACTCCTGGAGCAAATATGGTGGGCACCAGGGAAACGTTGAAGGTCACCGCCGACACGAGGACAATGATGAACGTCTTGCGGGTAGACGACCAATTTAAGGGGTAGGCTGGGTCGTCGGGCCCTTCCCAATCGACAATGACCTCATTGGAATCTAAGGGGCTATCGACGAGGAGCCCCTTTTCGAACTGGTAAACTTGTGCGTCGACGTCGCTGGGATGCGACGAAAGGGCCTTGACTGGCGGTGTGGGCTCGGACACGGGCATCATTTTGAAAAGGGGTCCGATGGAAAAAGGGGCTTGGGGAAAATAAAGGAGTACAGGTTTGAGACACTCCCAACACTAACAACGATATCATAATTTATACGCCCAAGATCGGCGGAGCATTTGGAAAGTCGGGTATAAAACCCTTATATCCACCAATGCTGTGCGGAAGACCAAAAGCACGGATTCTTAGACGGGTTATGGAAGCGTTGTGATTAATCATGCATATACACCGTGGGCATAGCGGCACGACTAGCCCCAGCTTGTCGCTCTTCGAGGGGTTTTAACGCACAACCAATCTAATGATGGAGTCAATAACGCTGAACATTGCAAAATAGGCAAATGCGTACGTACCATATATTCAAGAAAAGGATCGATGCACGAGACTCGCCATGACTCCCTTTTTATTCTCCACAACGCTTCATCTTTGTTCGCGAGGGTTGAGACTGTGATAAGGGAAGCGGAGTCACTGAGCTGCAAGTCATTTGTGCCGGATAAAACTCCGGATACCGGAGAAAATGTCTCAACATGCTATCTGCCATAATTCTTTTTGTGCTGTTGGCTCCGAGAAAAGGGATGAGATAGTATATAACTATCATTTTGCACCAATAGCAGAGCATCACCCTATTTGACCGCCAATTCTGCTCAATTGTGCTCATGGTAAGTAAGCGGGTCTATTCGATTGTAGGGGTTTTGCAGCTACCGATACAATCTTGATGTTTACGTAGCGCCTTTTGCGGTTAAAATGAGACATGGTCTCTCATTATATAAACTCGATGCTTATGCTTCTCTTCTCAGGAAATAGAAGAAATTTGTGATATTATCTTGCGAGATGACTAAACACTCGTCTTAACTGTTGATATCATCGTCACTATTGCCTAATTTGCAGTAGTAGCGTCAGCAAGAATGATTGAACTTGAAGTTTTGAGTTGCTCGGTAGAGGAGATCACGGTAGTTTCTGGTTACAGCGCTTTTGTAACAACAATTTCAACATGGTGCGAGGCTGCGAGACTCATTCCTACACATAAGTAAGAAACTCCGTGATTGGCTGCGCCTGTTCGGGGAAAGAACACAAACTGACCGACTTAAGCTTGCAGTGCTTTGTATCTGGACGACCTCGGTATAATCACGGACTTCCATGCCGAAGATATTGAGGCCATAAGCGATCATGCCAAGTTCTCGGTCTTGGAGAACTAGTGTGATCGGTGGCCACGTATACTCTTGATCGTCGTGGCGTGATCCTAAGTTACACTTGGAGATGCGTCAATATTAGGCGGCTTTGGGCGCCTCATTGTCTAGGTTCAGGGGCATAGACGCACGAACCTGTCATACGGGCTTAATGTCTTCCTTGTTACCAGACAGTCCGCGGACCAGCAGCTGGACCAGTAGCTCAATCCCGAATGCCCAAAGACGAAGTGTAGCCGAGCAGAGGAGGCCTCAAGCTATGAGAGGCCAACATACGGGCCACCCCGTAGAAATAGGAAGTATAATTACTAGAAATCGCGCACGGGACAGGTGAGAGACGAATTCGTGGAGCTTGTTCTATCACAGAGAAACATAGATTGGGGGCCAAATTGTCGCTAGAAACCCTCCCGTCAGGTAGTATTTGGGGGCCAGAAAAAAGTCAGGAGATATTAATCGCTTCCAACTCAGCTGCTTTCGGTGGCTGAGGAATAGACGAAAAGACAAGGGAAACTTCCCAGGATGACGTCTTAGTACCCTGGATGTTATGTTTCTTTGGCAATGAGAAATAGCAAAGCCAGGTACACCACTCTAGGCTAGTATTGTGGACTATGACTCGTATGGGCATCAAAATCCATACCCTGGCCATCTCTCTGGTCCTGATACCTAATTCTAATACTAGGGATCAGTGTCGAGAGGATCGCAGGAGGTTACGTTCACGTGCCGCCGTGTTACTTTGCAGCCTGCTTCTCGACACGGTGGGACAGGGACATGTTGGCGGTGAGACGGCAAAGATTGAATGGAGACACGTCTTACCGAGCAAGTAGGTATAGGCCTCGGCATACACTATACAATATTCGAACAGTATTCTGATTGGGATCAGATGTGAGTCGCTCGATATGGGCGTTGTCCCTTACTATCGATGTTACCCTGGCGGTGGCCAAAACAACTGTAGTGTTTAGGTCGGTCATTCGATATCCTTTGATTTTACGTTTATGGTGATAACTCACAATGGTATATCTTTTTATGATTGAGGATCTCGTAGTTCTTGTGGGAGCGGACTTAAGAGTCTAGCAAACTGGTTCTGGCCAAGGCCTGCATGCATGCATGCTGCATGTACATGTCGGCTATCTCACCTACATATCCCACCTGCAACTCCACTGTGTGGTACCTGAATTCTCAAGTTTTGCTTCCCGACAGAATTTCCGACAATAACAAGTTAGAGTACGAGGCTTAGCGATATGTTGTGTTGTGTCATAATAAGTAGTACAAATGACTTGTCTTCTCTGCCTAGTTCTAACAAAGTGGTTACTGAGACTAGCCTTAGTCGGGTGACATGTACTCTAATTGTCCCGGCTTGAGACATGACCTCAACACAGGTCAACAGATCCTTCAACAGAACACAGGACCATATTCCCCGGCACACTGAGATACACATCTACATCAATAGCAAGCCGAATTTCTTGCTTTTTCCATGCGACACTATATTGGGCCTTGTAGACTTTGCCCGTCACTGTTGAAGAAGGCTTGAAAAGCCACAATGCTGTGCCCCGCCCAGCCCCCATTCCTCCCTACACACGGCGATCATTTTCGGGTTAAGCGTGCCTCCCAAGCTTGAGGCTCGTGATGCACAGCATACTAGGATCCTTGTGCCTGTCGTACCCGACGAACACCCTCTCCACCTCAGCACCATCGGGAGGCCTTTCGACGGGATATGCATGTCACCATACATATAGTCCGCATGCCGCGAGCCTCTCGTTGGTTCTGTCGTCTATATCACCCCTACTAGCTTCACGCATCCCATCTTATACAGATCCAATCAACTACCAATATCTTCATTCACTACTTTTCAGCTACTCAGCTTTACACCAATAGTCCCTGGTCGTCGCCCTATCTCCTTGCCGCCCTCTGATAGAAGGGTTATTCTATCGTTCCTGCTCCCATGCCTGACTACGATTACATCAAGGTCTCCACGGGCGAAGCTCGCTTCCCGCGCTCGCATTCATTCTCTCACCATCACCGACCGCGCCATTTCCGACCAAGATGTCCCGACAACTGCGCTTGCGTCACGTTGGAAGACTGGAACAACCTGGTTGAGCGGGAGCGAAGCACTCGCTCTACCAACGACACGCTGACGCGCGAGAACCAAACACTCAAAACCGACATTCGTGCCACGATAAAAGAAAACCGACGCCTGCAGGCTATCAACCGAGACCAACATGAGGAAATCGATCAACTGAAGGCTCACCATTTGCGAGACGAGGACATCGCAGGGAAGTTCCGTCGCAAGATGACAGCCCTAAATGCGGAGATCCACAACAAGGATGTCGCCCTGCATGAGCTTAAAAAAGATAAAGATATAGCGGACATCCGAGTCCGCGAGCTTTCGCAGACCGTCACGGACCAGTCTACCGAAGTCACTCAGCTCAAGGATGAGATCTCTCTGCTTCGTCGCATTCAGAAAAAAGACCAGCACGACCTGGGCGTCCGCACGGAGGAAGTCAGAGAGGCTTGGAGCCTGGTGCGAGATCTACAACGTCAACTTCGCAAGTGTCGCGACCCCTTTTCATTTCGCCGCCGATGGGATTTCGCTTGAATCAACACTGGAATCTGGGATATGTTGAAGGTCTTGCATATAGATTTTCGGGCGCAGGGTTTGGCGTTACTAGGTTGCGTTTTCCCCATGTTGGGGGGGTTTTCAGGGACAGGGAACATCGCAGGATCATTGTAGCAACATGGGTTAGGGCTGTGCGGCTTATTTCTCTCATTCAGGAACAATTCTACGTTATGGCACACTTACACTGGACGGATTAGGGACTGGATTCGGAGGCCGTTGGAATACCCCGCATGTCTTTTTTATTGTGTTACTGGGCATTTCCGCCATTCTCTTTCATTTGTTATACATACGTGGAATGATTTGAACGAATCCCCTATGTACGATCAGATACCCATGTAACTAGAGAATTTGAGATCCCGGTATCTCTCTTAATCTATTCACAGCATTATGCTATTCAGTAGGGCGTATCTCATGAGCGAATCTCTTGCCGTTTGTGGCGCGTGAGAGGGCTGTAGGTGAGTACCTTGCATCATGTGAACCCCAATTAATTATACTTAGCTCAGCTCGTGGTGGCGGTCGCTTGATCCACCGTATTAGACCCAACCACACACCCAAAATGTGTAAAATCTTGTATTCGGTCGAATCGTTACTAAGGCAGAAGGCAACGAGAAATACAATGTGAGAAAAAGCAAAAAGAAATGAAGGCTGTTTGAATGGTGGCTGCTGTTGTGTTGACACGTGCGTCGTCAACGCTAAAACGGCTAAATTTGTCGTTATCGCCACCAGGGCTGAATCTGCAACACCATGTGGTACAACATATTAATAATCGCACTGACGATGTGGTGTTAGTTTCGAAAGACGCGCGGCTCTGCGATATGGTGGGAATAGGTAAAGTAATGATGAACCAAACTGTATGGTACTTCGTGAGTCGGGAAGTTTATAGCAATACAAGGGTATCTCACGGTCGGACCCATAGCGTAAGAAACGCTGCGGGCTAGCCGCAATGCATGTCAACTCCTAGCTTAAATAGCATGGGTGTTACATATGTTCTAGCGTACTGTATCGTCGTAGTTAACGGGTTTTACAATACATTTAGATTTCTAAGGTTGACTAATAGGCGATTTCTGCGTCCTGCTTCGCGTTGAACCTTGACTGATTCTTGGTACAATTCACCCAGCCAAATCAACTTCTGTCATCTAAGCTCAAAGTGCAATTCAGGCTTTAAGGTTTAGCTCATTGCCCAACAATGAACGGGAACGGCCGCTTCCACGTTGGTATGAACTGCGATCGACATGGAAATGTCGGTGGCGGCGTAGAACTTTGCGATATCCAGCCTGATTAAGGCACCAAATAGTATAAGCTGACCATGCATAATTGATATAAATAGCTTCTATAACGTGCTATCGAATCGAGTCGAATCCTTCCATAGTATTGATCAAGTTATCCATGTTGTTGGCCTCACTCTATCTAGCGCATTCCTTCCGGATTATGAAACTGGGTTTGATGGATATAACGGCGTTAGGTATAATGGTTTTATAGAGACTAAAGAGGTGGCGACTTGGGTAGGGGGTCACACAAATATCGAGGCAGATTCTTCGGTTACACCGTCAATATGCTACAGAAGCAATCCATGAAGCTTCCGATCCTGTCAGATCTGGGGTGCAGCTAGCCTAGTGTTACAAGGTCCATGTGCGACGGCGAGAACCTTAAACGTATAAGCGCCTCTATCATTCTTGTCCCACGTCCTTTCGATCGCTTAACTTATACCTTGCTTGGTAGGCGCAGACAGGCGCGATAGGCGACCGACGGCGGCCTCTGGGAGGGGTGGCGTCAAACTAGCAAATCTCACGGTAAGGCAGGGTATAATACTGCGATTAATAACACAAGGGTTAAGTCCAGCAGGGGAAAGGAGGGGGCCCTCTAGCTGGCGATCTTTGAACACAACCCCAGGCGCGAAAGCTAGTGAAAGCGAAACAGGGAACTTCCCATCTATCCATTACATTAGCAAGAAATCCTTCAAGCCTAAAGACACTTAAACACTCATATTGTGTGCCCACCTAGGCAGATTTCTTGGAGGATTTGATTTCCAAGCTTGTGGCAAAACACCATACATACTTGTAGTATAAGAAATGTAAAAGATTATTAATTAAGCAGTGATCAAAGTACCGACCAGGATACCTAGAGAAGCGGGGTAGATGACCCGAGGACGGCCGTAGATGCAAAAAGTGACAAAGCATTCTCGAACATGGACAAAGGATGATATCGAGTTCATTTGTGATCAAGCAAGCTAACCTAATCGACCGTAGTAGATGCATGTATCTATACCGGTACTCCAATAGTCACCCAAAACCCAGCGTAGTTGCCTTGTGGTAGTTGATCACCTGCTGAACGAATAGTGGTACTTGATAGATAGACTTAGTACTTAGATACCTCTAGGTTAGAGGGTTAGATAGTAGCCGAGCGAAAGTGGAAAAACCCGACCTTCTAAAGACGTAAAGACGTGAAGACGAAGCGGGGGCAGCCCACTGTTTGCCTAGTTCTTCCGCTAGGCAATCGAACAAAGTGCAAGAAACAAACCCACTCCAGCCCTACAGCAGCTACCTACAACATCCGATGCACTGCACTACTTACCAAGAAGACCACCCAGTCCACCTCCCCAAAACGCGACAGGGTCGGAACCAGCTGCTCGAAACCGCTCATGTACCGATCCTCGGACAGACGTCATGCTGCTTAGTTATGCAGAGAGGCTGCATGGATCGAATGCGCAACTATCGACGCGCGAGACGGTCCTGTCCTGTAGGTCTCCTGTGAGTCATCATGCAACCACCGCAACCACCTGGCTGGCATCTCGGGTGATTGAGGAGTCCCTTTTATTGGTTCCCGGCCCTCTCATGGCGCATACTGGCCCTAGGTGCGCCGTTGCGAAAAGACATCCGTCCCACGCTGGCGCAACGCGCAGAGATTGTCGGAACAAGAGCGCGAAATGGCCGAGTTGGCACAAGTACACCGCCAGTTCAGATCATGGCATTCTGAATGGCCCAGCGAGAGAGCACCAGTGTCGCACCTCTTGCGCGTCTCCTTTGTCGAGGGCTGTTCGCGGACCAAATTTGGGGGCCAGAACGTAGGCGGACCAGAGGGCTCACTCCTGGGCGTCTCCCTTTTTTTTTCGGTGTAAAGTCGGCTCTTGAATGGCTCGAGTCGGCACATGGAGGGATACACAAATCCAACCGTCTGCCCACTCTCGAATTTTCCTGCGATTTCCGGGTTGTCTCTCTACCTCTCTACTTGGTCTCCCTCCGAGTCGTTGAAGAGCTTCAGCGCCAGGAACCTTGACCCTGAACTTTGCGCCTGAAATCTTACTTATGCCCTGACCGCAACCGCAATGCCCCCACACCCAGCATTATTTGCGCGCATTGCGTGGTACATGCCCAAAGGGGAGTAGGATCTTATCAGCGCATTTGATAACGAATAAGCAGAAATAACCGGGTAAAACCAGGTACCTACAACTTTGCGTGATAATCCCCGCGCCATGGATTACCACCATTTTTTTTGTGTGTGTCGATTTTTCTTTTTTAGGGTGGGCTGGACCCTAGAATGCTATGAGGCTCATATGGCGCGAAGGAATGCTACCTGGGCGCTGCCTAGGATATGACTCGATGCGACGAGGCAGCCAACCTTCGTCTCGTGTGTACTCGTACAAGGTACAGGTACTGCCGCACGAATACACCAGCTCTTGTCCATGTTGCATGTGTGCAAATTGTACCTCTGCGCAGCGACTGCGCCATGAACAAAAGGTAGAAGCCCCCATTTAGATACTGAATACCCCCAAGGACTTTATATAAAACTCTTTCCAGCGCTGCTTTCATTTCCCTCTTAAATTTTTTCAGGGCCCGAGGATCCATATATATCGCAATTAAATTAGCTTGTTTCTGCTTGAGGCTATATCCGTCACTATATATCCTACCTCCTGTTTCGTCACTGCTTGCTTGACTCATTCTCACCTCTCTCAACCCTCTACCACACACTACGCAAGCTATCGTCCAGGCGATCTTCTTACCTCGCTGCCTATTCGCGGCAACGCAGCTCAATCGGCCAATACCTTCAAGACTTACTGTCAGTCGCAGAAATAGTGTGTCATCATGTCTGACAGCCGCCGAGTCAAATTTTCATCATCACCGCCTCTAAGAGGTGTCCTTAAGCACCCCGAACCCAATCCTCGCGACTCGGGAGTTGGTTCGTCTTCTAGTGATCACACTGGTTCAAGTGGTAGTCTTGACGAGAGATTTACAGTCCGGGACTACAATGTTCAGAGTAACAATGTCGACGCTCTGCGTGAAGCGCTTACCGATGCAATCAAGGACATCGACCACTGGAAGAACAAATACCAGAAAAAGAACAACGAGCAGACTGAGACCCGCAGGAAGCACCGAGACACAGAAACGCTTTATCGGGAGTCAGTTGAGCGCAATCAGACATTGCAAGCCAAAGCAGAAAGTATGCAGGACCGCATGGAAAAACAAGATGTGGCCCTTGACATCGCCAATACTAGGATCTCGGATTTGGAAGACCAACTGGCCGACTGGAAAGAGAGATACCAAAACCTTGATGATTTATACGAATCAGTGAGACATTCGGCGAACGCATCGATAGTTTCCGGGGGCTCCGGCGACCATTCCATGGGTCTCAGTGCCCCAAGAAGTCATAGGGACAAGAAGGAGAGCGAGGAAATGGCCTCACGTATGAAGGAGCGAATCAACCGCGAGAACCCGGACTCGGGCAGTTCACATGCATCGAGGAGCTCACGCGGCTCTGAGGCCACAGTATCTTCGAAACGTACCAGCCATCGAACCAGTGTATCCGCAAGCGACAACAAACCATACATTGAGAAGATGCCAAGAGCTAGCACCAACAGTTTAACATCGCCACGCCAACACGGTAGCTACAGCCTCACCACAGCAGAAAGGACATCGACATCATCTTCATCTCGCAGACACAACACAGGTTCCTCTCGCACTGGCAATCGCGAGCACGGCGATTATATCGCTCACCCACTTCCCGACCGCTCTCGACGCATCAGTTAAACGGGATGAATTATACGACTCGACCTCCGACGAGAGGCGGTGCTCAAAGATACCATTGGGCAATGTACTGCGATTTTACGTTTCGCGGCGCAGACAACCGCGCCGCTAGGCTCATCGTTAAAACACACAAGACCAGCTGTCACTCCTATCAATACATTTACCCAACGGCGGGCCACAGCATGCGACGGCTGCAACCTGAACATACGCCACCTCAGCAGCCACGTCGCATCAGGAAGCCCGCAGAACCAACAATAATGACGTTTCCATATCGAACGCCCCTCCTTGGACGATCTGCATGGTCGCGGCTGCCTGCTTTTCTCAGCGCGGTAGTCTCAACCCCTGGTTCAGACTGGTATCACACGATCTGTACCACGCATCTACTCCGCTGAGACCAGGCAGACGTTCGGGTGGATTCCCATTCCCCTACCCCGATTAGTCCAAGATGGCATCCCCCCTCCCTTTCCCTATGGCTCTCGATCCTTGCTCTCTTTGTACCTTGCCTTGACCTACATGTACCATCTGGAGAATATCACACTACCAACCTATACGCTCATACCTTCTTCCCCAGTTATTATACACGCGACACGAAGACCGAGGCTACGATGATACCACACCTTCCATTCTCCTTTCTTGAACGGGTTGTATTGGACCCTCCTTATCACAGCTGTTCTCCCCGCCTTTCTTCACATTATATAGACTACCCAGGTTCAACCCTTTTTGATGCGCGGAATGATTTATATATAGAGTATACGGCTTTGGCAACAGCCAAGGCGTTTATGGGATATTGTTTGATTGATTGAATTATTTGGCGTTATGAATCGGATGGGAGATGAGATGAGCGTTTCCTGTACCTCTTGCCAAATATCTTGTACGTTGAGCCGGGGAGATCTGAGGTCACTTTTTTGAGTCATAGTTGCAGCACAGCGGTATGTTATGATGTTTATGTCCATTTACTATCTCGGCATTCCGTTACGGTTTTCTTTTTCATTTGGCACGAAATACCTATCAAGGCTCGGGGATTCTGTTGTGTTGCTATATATAGACTGTACTGGGGACGACCACCCACTGTGTACAGATTGGCGTCAAGTGTATCGAAAAGTGTTTTCAAGCTATTATTCACGCGTTGTTATGTTAGATATGTCACTGGTTCAGTCCAAGGTAGTGCTATTCACTGCATTAGATGTTTTATATCGCAAGGTATTATCCATAGAGAGTAGAATGGCGAGCATACGCAAAATGAGTTCGCATACGAAAATGACGAAGATGGGACGAAATACGTATTGTGAGTTAGGATGTAGTGATTCAGGTTGACTTATAGCGAGCTCAGGAGATCTCACACAGCTGGAAGGCTGAAACAGCGGAACCGCCTTTACATCTGATGAGAAGCAACTGAGTCTTGTAACGATAAAACTGATTGATGAGCAAAGATCAGTCCGAATCTGATATGTATGAACTTCATGGTAGTCACAAAGATCGCCGAGTAATCAAACTGCTTCGTGGCAACTATCCGTATAAATGTGTTTGACTGTGTTGCCTCCGGGACTCTCTGACTTCGAGCTAAGTCACAGTGAGCTGGTCAACATATGGAGTGGGGCAAACGTTTTTACACATCGAAATTGCATGTGATTTGGGATATCGACAGAGAATTAACCTAGGTACGTTCCCAACAGTGTACGGCGCCCGATGAGTCACGTAGTTACACATGTTCGTTTTGAGATCTGTTGTGCGGCATGGCCCGCTAGGCCCACTAAAATCTCAGCTGTGGAAAGCGCTGGGGATGAACCTGTATCACCTCACCTCTGTACTTGAAGCTTCCAATCGCAATCGCAATCTCAATCTCAAACGCAAACGCGTCCGGGCCACAGCAATGGCGACAGGCAGCACAACTTTTGAGACAGATGGTGTCCGTGTCGCCATTCAGGGCTGTGTAAGGCACTTTATCAATCAACAATCATGACGACCACTTACTCATATGACTAATAGGGACATGGGACTCTCGACGCCATTTACGCCTCCGTCGCCACAGCGAGTAAGGCGCGGGGATGGGACGGCGTAGACCTTCTCATCATCGGCGGAGATTTCCAGGCTGTGCGCAACGCCGCAGACCTCTCCATCATGTCGGTTCCGGCCAAGTACAAAAAACTGGGTGATTTTCCGTATTACTACAACGGCGAGAAGACGGCGCCCTATCTGACTATCTTCATCGCTGGAAACCATGAGGCGAGCTCCCACCTATGGGAGTTGTACTACGGCGGCTGGGTCGCGCCTAATATCTACTACCTCGGCGCCGCCAATGTTCTGCGCTTCGGGCCCCTACGTATCGCCGGAATGAGCGGCATCTGGAAAGGGTCTGATTATCGCAAGCCGCATCATGAGCGACTTCCGTTTAACTCGGGCGACGTCAAGAGCTTCTATCACGTGCGTGAAATAGATGTACGGAAGCTATTGTTATTGAGGGAGCAAGTTGATGTTGGCCTGAGCCACGATTGGCCGCGGGCCGTCGAGAAACATGGGGATGCTGCCGCCTTATACAACATGAAGCCTCACTTCAGACGGGAGAGTATGGATGGCACATTAGGAAACCCGGCCGCCGAGTATGTCATGGATCGGCTGAGGCCTGCATACTGGTTCTCTGCACATATGCATTGCAAGTTCACCGCTATCAGAACATATCAGCCACCCGGCGCCGAGTCAGCGCAGGCTGAGGCCAACGAGAAGGAGACAATTGCCCCGACTTCGGAACCTGAGCAAGCTACTGGAAACCCAGATGAGATTGACCTCGACGACGAAGACGACGAGGCACCGGCTGAAGACACACATACTTCCGAACCAACACCCTCAATACCACAGCCAACACCATCAGGAGTGACAGACGAACTACGTGCTCAACTCCCCGCATCATTCGCAGCACCTACACCCGCGCAACATGGACCAAAGTCAAATCCCGGGCAACCGGTGCCCGCAAGCATAACAAACACAACTACACGATTCCTAGCCTTGGACAAATGTCTCCCCGGCCGCAAATTCATCCAACTCTGCAACCTATCACCTGTCGATGCCTCCCAGGCAACTCTTCACCCCCCTTCCTCAGGAGAAAAGCGATACGCACTCCAATACGACGCCGAATGGCTCGCCATCACGCGTGTGTTCGCGCAAAACCTAACAATAGGCGACCCCTCAGCAGCAACGGCCCCCGACCTCGGTGAGGAAGAGTATACGCGTCTCATTGATGCCGAGCGCGCTTGGGTCGACGAACATATTGTAAGCGCGGGCAAACTGGCCGTGCCGGAGAACTTCGAAATCACGGCGCCGCCACACCAGCACGGTATGCCCGAGAGCGTGTCACGCCAACCGGACGAGTACACGAATCCCCAGACCGCTGCGTTCTGCGAACTCGTAGGTGTGCCGAATCTGTGGGACGCGAGTCCCGAGGAAAGGGCTGAGAGGAAGAGGAGGGGACCACCGCCTTCCTCGGGTGGGGATAGGCGTGGTGGGTTTGGTGGAAGGGGAGGCAGAGGAGGCAGGGGAGGTGTCGGGCGTGGAAGAGGGTTCACGGGAGGAAGAGGAACAGATAGGGGAGGAGGTCGTGGTGGCGGTTGGCATTAGACAGGGCGTCACTATACGAAAGTTTGCAGCGGGTGTTAACTATTGTGTACATCAATGATACTGGCTCATACGTCATCTGTGAAATGAAAGGACTGCTGTATTACTAGACTAGGTGCTGCCATATCGCTCATAGGACTTTTGGTAATTTAGGTATTTGTCAAGAAGATTATCACTATTAAAATTACGAGAATTGTCTCCCCTCCTAAAAAGCATGATCTCAACGGAGAAAACACAAGCCACGCAGAGTGACGGGGGATATTGGAACTATTCTTCTTCCATCGGTATTAGACGTTCAACCCAAGGGAGAGCGAGGAGTTGAACGCATATGCTAAGATGGGATGCGGAAATTCGTGATTGTCGGCCCAAAGTCGAGTCGGAAATTACCTTGTGGCTGCCTCACTTACAACTTGTGATACGGTGGGCTTTTTTTTGTGAGAATATGTCGAGGTAGCAGAAACTTTGCCCCATTACCGATTTGCATTATGGTATCGAACTCGCTCGCCGTCATTATTCCCATACCGCAAACGCCGCCAAGCAGATACAACTCCAGATTGGTTCTACATCCAGTGAACGCCTAGTAAATCAACAGGATATTACGTTGTTAACAGAACATCATCATTATCCTTTTGAATACGTCAGCCTTGTACCCTATCTGAATCCTCTGCTCGTGAAGGGAGGGAGGAAAGCTTACGGTCCAAACCAAGAAAGTCTGCAGCCTGGAGGAGTTCGAGGCATAGCTCGACAGGAATGTCCATATCAGGAACATTCTCACTCTCCCTGTACTTGTACCAATATTGGCAGTACTCGACGACTTTCTCAAGAACTATGCCACTAGAAACGGAATCGGTTAGCTTTCGAGGCCCAAGTAGCTTGGCAAGGACGTAAGAGAGCGTGACGTGATGGTTGAGTCAGATCAAGTGTAGTTGGTGTCATTCAGACCAGACGTGATGTCGGTCCATCAGTAAGAACACAGCGAAATAATTGTGTGATCATCATCCAGGTATGGCAAGTTTGCGTGGTGGTTGAGATGGAAGCATAGATAGATAGGGTTGGACAAAGCGGTAATGAAGCGGGCTTACCTGATCTCCTCGAAGACGCAGCGACCGGAGCGAGCCTCAGCAAACTGACCTGTGTTGAAACGGGTGGTCAGACGGACATCATCTATCTCCCAGGATATTGATCGTAGCAAGGATTTGTTGGCAAAAGCTTAGGCGAACTCACTCTTCGGGTCCAACATGCCCTTGATGGCCGAGCTGATTAGGACTGCCTCCCGTAGCACGACAAACTCATAGTTGTCGCCAGAGACCAGCGTCACATATTTGCTCAGTTCCGGGCCGTCAGACGACATCGTGAGGCAGGTGCAACTCTTGTTCTGTTGAAAATGCGAGCGAATTGGTAGAATCGGTGCGTTTTATGGCTAGAAAAATTTCGGCGCGTTAGAGTGGGTCGAGTATTTGTTGGGGATTAGTGCGATTGACGTGCACGAGCCATCACCACGTACCTACCTTAGAGAGGTAGCCGAGTGGGTACCTACCTTAGTAGCAAGTAAACAGATAACGAACAGAATCGGAAGATAATGATGTTATCCACAAGTCGGATGTAGGAGGAGAAGACTGGATTATGGTAGCGCAAGTGGGCAAATAAATGTGATCTCGATGGTGACTAACTACTTAGTTATCACTCCCTTATACTAAATAATAGTAGACCGGAACATTTACCTACCTGGGAATTTCAGCTCTGCGATGTTTATTAGCTTGCCGGGGCTGTTTATAATTGGAAGCATCAGATCCCCTAAGCCTTGCCCGGGCGCCCGGATTCAAGCGAAATAGTGGAGTCTCACTATCGATAGGTACCTGAAATGGTGAAACACGAGCGATCGGGCCACTACGCATAATGCATAACTGGCGCGGTTGCCCTAGCGACTGTATTGACCTGTGACGAAATGCATGCGCCCGGATCGGTAGCGAGAGCGGCACTAGTTCGCCAACCAACCAACCACCAAACCGAAGCATAATTGCATGCACACCTTCTTGCGCGGCTGCTCTGTGTTTTCTCTTCCCACTTACAACCCAAACTTCCCGTCTTGATTCTCGATCCTCGGTCAAGAGTCTCACCTCCATTCCAACGCAATCGCAGAAATTACATCGCCGTCTATTATCAATCAATCTGAGGCTAGACATTCAATTTCCACACAATTAGCTGTAATTTTATTCAGCAGTACAACTTGCCACGTTATACACGGCGCCCGCCATGGCGTACTCACAATCCCGATCCTCCTACCAACCCACAACAGACAGATACGACAGCGGCCTCCAGCGCAAGCCTACAGATCGCCAGCAAGGGCGTAACACGCGGGCCAGCGACGGAACAGTCAGCACCGTCAACAGCACATCAACAACGGGAAGGGAGTCATCAGCAACACATATGACCGACGCCCCCGCCTACTCGAAAAAGATTGTAGTTGTCGGTGATGGCGGATGTGGCAAGACGTGTCTGTTGATCAGCTACAGTCAAGGCTACTTTCCAGAGGTAGGTGCCCCTATCCCACAAACTCCCCCGCGCGCGCTCCGCTGCTAACATATCCCCCCTATCAGAAATACGTACCAACAGTCTTCGAGAACTACATCACTTATCCAACACACCAACAAAGCGGTAAGACTGTGGAGCTCGCGCTGTGGGATACGGCCGGACAAGAAGAATACGACAGATTACGTCCACTTTCATACCCCGAAACGGATCTTATCTTCGTCTGCTTCGCTATTGACTGCCCGAACTCATTGGACAATGTCCTTGATAAGGTTTGTTTCCACCGATTCCATCCCGCACCTCACAACTATAATGGCTGGCGCTAACATATGATGAACAAAGTGGTATCCCGAGGTCCTCCACTTCTGCCCCTACACACCCCTCATCCTCATCGGTCTAAAGTCCGACTTACGGCACAAGAAGACCTGCGTCGAGATGCTCAAGACACAAGGCCTCACGCCCGTGACGACGGAGCAAGGGATGGCCGTTGCCAAGAAGATGGGCGCGCAGTACATGGAGTGCAGCAGCAAGGAGATGGTGGGCGTGGACGAGATCTTCGAGAACGCCATCCACACCGTCGTCGTCAACGACAAGCGGAACATCGAGGCCGCCATGGCCGCGGCCCCCAAGTCCTCCGCCTCCATGTCCGGCGCCTTCGGCCACAAGCACAAGGACAGCACCGGCCTGGCCAGCATTCGCGCTTTTAAGAAGAAGAAGCGGAACTGCAACTTCCTGTAAAAAGAGAAGAAGAAGAGAAAATTGAAATTTTCGACATGACATGACATGACATGGTCAGGATTTTTTCACGCGAGCGGCTCGGGAAATGAGAAAGAACAAACAAAATGACGAGAACAGATATAGGCAAGAAACGTGACAAAAGACGCCTACCTAGAGTCACGAAAAGCCCCGTTAGTTTAATGGACGACGCTGCAACGACTTTTTATATTGTCTCTTTTTTTTTATTGTTAATTTTTTTTTCTCTTCAATGACAACTTGTTATTTGGAACCTCTGGCATCATGGACGGATAAGGTAATGGCGTACCCCCGTACCGTCTGTTTGACCAGGGCATTTTTGAAATCTTGCATTTTCCAACAATTTTTTCGACAATGGGCGTCTTTTTTTTTCTTTTTTTTTTTTGCATGGGAGTCAGTCCCTTTTTTCGAAAGGGAAAGAAGAAGGGCGTCAACGTCATAATCGACGAAATAAGGGCCGAAGGAAAGCGGCCGGAATTGGGACTGGTAGGGGGCCCCGGAGAAGGGAAGAAGGAGCAACAAGGTCTGTCTGTCTCTTATATTTTTGCAAGCATTGTTGTTTGTCTTTGAGGGCGGCAAGGGGGGTATGTATATATCAAACGTACCTTATTTCTGCCTCGGCGAGGAAGGAAACGCAGGCTGACTGAATGAAACAGCGACAGAACAATTGTATCGAAATCAGTCCGTTACGCGTACACCCCCACGCTGGATTTAGGGCCAGGTTTGGCTGGGCCGGGCTGAGAAATCTGATCATTTTTTTGTTTTGTGTTTTTTTATGGTGTTTTCTGTCTGTTCTTTGCACGTTACGCATAAAGAAAGCATGGTCGGGATAGCAAATAAAATGGAATTAAAACGTTACTTTGATTGATTGCCTCTATGAATCTCCCTGACTGAATGTGATTTGTTCTCTCTACCGTAGTTTTGGTATACCGTAACGCCGCCCACCCAGTTTCGTGATCTAAGTAGGAATTCCGAGAAATGCCCGTTCCGTTTCACCCAAGTCACTTCTCATCTCTTCGTTACCCGTTTCTTATGCAGTATTACTGCTGTCCAGGTTCGCCCTTTGGCGTGGTTGAACGTTCCCCAATTTCTTCTTGCTCCTCAGTTTTGCTCTCCTCATCCTTGGCCATGACGTTCTCGAACTGTGACCAGAGCGCCTCGACGGATGAGAACTCATTGCCAACCTTTACTAGCTGTTAGTTCTGCCGCTCTGTGCCTGTGTGGCGGGAACGAAGGGTGGTCAATGGGATGAGAATGGAGTAGTTAAATAGCTGAGATGGAATCACAAGTCGGTGGTAGATGATAAAGAAATGGGCGGGCATACCGCGACGACGGCCTCTAGTGACCGGTTCAGCTTGTTGATGTTGGCGAGGACGTGTTCGAAGCTCTGGGAATTAGACTAGCATTAGTCTCGTCTTGTAACCTGCGATGACTTAACACTTTTCTTGGATCTTCTAGCTTATCCAATTCTAGCATCATAACTACCCAAGCGTCTCTTCAATGATCTCCTTCTCGATCATCTAGATACTGTTTATAAGATCGATATGCTAGTGTATTTGAACGCACTGATGCGAGATATAGAGTCGAATTGAGAGTGATAAGTAGCAGCGGAAAGAGAAGAGATGAGTAGAAAGGACATGAGAGAAAAGAAGCCTACCATAGCTATCTCCCCAATCAACGCCTCGCGCTGCATCTCGAAGTGTGTCTTCTCCCTTGTCGGTGCAGCGGCCCCGGGTCCGTAGCTGCCGCTGATAGCAGACGCCGAGCGAGAATGTGACGCCATCGCGACCTGATTTCGTTTTGTCCTTTCTTCCCTGGTGATGCGATTTGAATAAACAGCTTCCCTGGTTGGCGACTACTGGGGTAGGTACTTGATCAGCAGGACCGAGAGCTGTACTTAGTATCACGTGAGTGATAATATATTCTCGGACGTCAGCATCTAGGTAACTAATGTGACGTTGCGAGATTAAAGCTAAGAATAGCGATGGAGACAATGAAAGAAGTCTCAGACAATGTAAGTTTACCCCGGGTTTCGGCCTTCCAAGGTTATTGCTACCAGCTAGTTAATGGTGGGGTTGATTTGTAGCCCACCTATGTCTGCCACCCTTTCTCACTATTTCGGCCACCCTCTAATCCCTTTATGGTAAGATTTGTAATACTACATCCTATTCAACTAATAGATCAACAGCATTTTATACAAATAAATTACCATATTCGGGCAAACGATTAGCTTCAAAACAGCTGTAGAATTCTAGATTACTTTTAACTATAAATCCGAAAGCGTATGTATGGTCAGAAGTTTGCCAACAGGAACACAGGATCACATCTAATTACATTTTTGGCGGGGCCCGGGATGCCACCTCGAGTAATAGTCACCATGCGGCCATCTTCACTGCATTTTTAGCCTCATCCAGGGGTTTGTGATAACATGGATGTAGGTAGGCTGCCCGCAATATAACTTGCTAGTTTCATTACGTTTCAAAATTTCTAGTCAATACATCCTCTATCAGTAGATTGCGTTCCAAGTGAGCAACTAATGCAGAATCACGACAGGAAATGATTCAAGTTACATCAAAATAAAATGCAATAATAACTTGAAGATTGCATCTTCTACTTAATATACAAATAGGCTGCCCTGAGCCTTGATGGAAGTTCGTGGTTGAATATAATGCCTCACAATGCGTCATCGTAGCCGCCAGCCCATTTCATCGCTCTATATGCATCGTTGTAGCATGGCCCCGTGCGTTATCATGTATTACTTTCCTCCAAACGCCGTAATGGTATCATCCAACTCATGACGGAATCGTAAGTACAAGCCTTAAAGGAAATAGTCCGATGGGCCACGCCGCCCAGCCGGCACGTGTCGCATATCATCGGGGACAGCAGAGAATATGCAGAACTTAGGATCTAAGTTCTTGTCGACCGTCATGATCGAGGCAACATTACCACAGCGGTAGCAGTAGTTCGGCGCCGACCAGACTGTAACAACGGAATTCTGGGGGAAGTGGTACTACGAATAGGTTAATATTCAGGAGTATAGGTAAGAGATACTTGCAGGCAGCAGACATACCTTGTATCCCTCGTTGACCAACTGGTGTGCACGCGCAATAAGTTTAAGCCCATTGACATGGTTGAACTCCGTTGCCACTTTATCCCCGAATAGCCACCCGGCGCCTCGGGGACTAATGGCCCATGTCTCAACGTCCTCGGGGTCACTCCAGACGAGATCGCAAAAGGCCCCTTCGTGTGGAATTTCCTGGGCTCGAGCCACAACTCGAATCTGGTCAATGGTGCGGATCTCAGGGCTGAGACCTCCGTGGACACAGAGAATCTCTCCGTCGACAATGGCGGCGAGCACCAAAAAGTCAAACACCTGACAACACGCCTTCCACACCGAGGCATTGCCATACTTCTGCTGGCACTCCTCGTAGAATCCATATACTTGTGTTATTTGTCTAGACTCATGATTGCCTCGGACAAGGATAATTCGGTCGGGGTATCTACTCTTCTTTAGTCAAAAACGTCCTTAAAGGGGTCAAGACGAGTCGCACCTGGCCTTCAAACACATGAGCAGAGTGAGTGTCTCGAGACTGAAATATCCCCGATCAACGAAATCGCCGAGGAAGACGAAACGAGTGTCGGCGCTCGTCGCAGCGGCGACCTCGCCGGATGTAGGAGCCGAGGAGTTTCCAATCTCGGTGGTTTCGTCATCGTCATCCTCGACGATGGTGGAATCGTCCCCTGCACTATCGCCCGTTTCCGGCTTCTTGGTTTGCTTTATCTTTTTCTTTAGTTTAGGATTCGTTATTTCCGGTGGCTCGATGTCATCTGAAGTGATAACAGTGGTGGCTGTCGCAGGCGCCTCGGTTGCGGGTTGGCCGGGCATGCCTCCACTAACTCGGAACAGCTCGAGCAGGTCGTAGAATTGACCGTGGATGTCGCCACAGATGGTGACAGGAGTGACTACCGGTTGGATGTTGGATTCTATAACCAAGCCGGGCCGGCCCTGTTAGCATGCCAACGCCACGCTCTCTGCTGTAGGGGTGTGTGGCTTACCCTCCATGAGAATCTCCTTAACAATCTCACAGAGTTCCTTCATAACCGGTTCGGGGAGATAATGACATTGTTTCGCTTCCTCGAGCCACTCATCCAGACCGGCACCCGGCGTCAACTTGGCCGGTCCTGGCTTGGGCACGGCAATACGGGCGGGCCCCATTGTCGCGACAGGACCAGGTAGCTCGGCAGAACAAATGGAATATAAACAAGGAAAGCTTGTAGGTATCGCGGGCAGTTCGATATATTAGATTGGACGTTACGAGGACAATGCCCAGACCAGTGGTGGGTTGGCGCAGCTGGGGGGCTCCAGCATCGATATGCTAATTGTCTTCTAGGGTGATAAATTCGATATAGTGATCAACGTGCTGCTCCTCGAGAGCAGATAAATTCAATAAACCTTAAAACCGAGTGCATTGTCTGTTCAAGTACCTACGTGCTTCAGCATGCACGGCAGGTGGGGCAATCCATTATCGCGCGACGTCCTCGATGCTACCCAGACCAGACTAGCGTGAACATATACCTACACGATAGTGAATGAGTTGAGTGGTGGGGTATCTACCTAGGTAGATACTGAACATGATACGTGAATTCAGTAGACAGGATTTAACTTCAAAGACTTGAAACCTTCGCGCCCAACGCCCTCTTCCAACACGTACTCGAGACATTCCGCAGCCCTTTGGGTTCTTGGTCCTGCACTTCCGACTACAAAGAACCATGTCCTTGATGTGCAGCGCCGACACTCCACAACGTCATCGTCCACGTCTGTAAAGATTACCTAAAGCATTAAGCAAGACTCACCTGCACGCCGGTTTACTCGACTGTAGGCATGGCGAGGACCCAGGCAGAAGGCAAGAAGGTCCTTATCCGTCGCCTGCCCCCCGGCATGACCGAGGATGAGTGCTGGGCTATACTGGGCGACGAGTGGAAAGTCAATAAGGGAAAGGTCGATTGGGCGCGCTACGATAGCGGCGAGATCTCTAACGAGTGCGTGTTTCCCGCGGCATTGAATGGCCTTGTGAGACCTGCGCCAACTAACGTACCTTCTAAATTAGCCCTGCAGACCTATCTCGACCCGCGAGATGCTATCTCCACCTCCTAAATGTCAGCGACATGTTTGCGCTGTCCGAGAAAGTCCAGCAGTCGAAATGGGAAGACGCCAAACACACGGCCAACGACCCGGCTCTTGTCGGGCCCCCTTATGTAGAGGTCGCCCTCCACCAAAGAATCCCAACAGCGAAGAAACGGACCGATCTGAGGCAAGGCACCATAGACTCTGACTCTGAGTTCATGAAGTTTCTTGAGAGTCTGACTGCGCCGACCCCGCCAAGAGAGGCCGATCCCGACCAAGTGGCCGAAGATACCAATAAGACAGACGTCAAGATCACGACGACGCCATTGGTCGAATATCTTAGAGAGAAAAAGGCTAACAAGGCGAAAGAAGCCGCCCTGGCGAAGAGCGCCAAACATGCTCGTCATGAATCCCAAACCAAGGGCAAAGACGATAGTAAGAAGAAAGGCAAGGACGTAAAGGGAGATAAGACCGATAAATCAGCTGAGAAAGAGAAAGAAAGAGAGAGAGAGAAAGCCAAGGAGCCCGTGAAATTACTCACTAAGAAGGCGATCGCCCAGGAGGTAGCCGAAGCTGCCAAGACGGCGGCAAACCAAGCTGCCTCTGCCAAATCGAGTGAAGAACTCGCTCCAAAGAGTCGTCGTGCCAACATCGCAGCAGCTGCCAAGATATTGCAGCGTGATCTTGGGCTCAGTCCCGGAAGTGCTCATAGACGAGCCCGTCAGGATGCCGCGAAAGATGCTGCTAAGGCCGACTCTACTAGCAAGCCTGAGACAAGCAAGGACAACAAACAAAACAAAGAAACCAACAGTAAAGCTACTACTCCCACGCCGCCGACTGGGCCCAGCAAGTCAGCTTCTGCCGCACCACCATCGGCCCCGACAGCCCCGAAATCTCAGGCTTCTGAGGGTTCTCGGCGAAATCGTGGCGGTAAAGGTGCAAAGCAGAACACTTCAGGTGAAGTTGGGAAGGGCAAGGGAACAGAAACTCTCACTACAGGCAAAGCAGCACCAATGGCAACTCCAGTAATCTTAAAACGCAAAGAAAATCCCACAAACGCCGAAGCAGCGCCCTCAACTTCTACCACAGCCCCAATCTCAACCCCAGCAACTCCAGTCGGTCCCAAGGCCGCTGTTAGTAAGGCCACGCCTGCAAAATCGGCACCTACCGCGCAGAAGAAGGGGTCTACGACACCTTCCGTCTCTTCGGGAGCCACTCGTGGCTTTGTCAAGCATGCCAACCCATCCCAAGGTGTTACAGAACCTCTGCTCAAGCAAGCCATGGAGGCCTTTGGTCCCGTTACATTTGTGGAGATCGATAAGCGAAAGGGCTTTGCCTATGTTGACTTCGGGAACCATGATGGGCTCGTCAAAGCCATAGCTGCAAGTCCAGTGTCAGTGGCCCAAGGTACTGTACAGGTTCTTGAACGAAAGGAGACGAAAAAGGCTTCCTCTGCAGCCGCCCCGCCTGCGCCTCCTCCTCCACCTCCTCCAGTAGTTGAGAAGAAGGCCGAACCACAGACCGATCGTTCCAAACGAGGCGGTCGGGGTCGAGGGCGAAGAGGCGGGAATGCTGGCACTACTTCTGGAGCTGCTGATCAGGCTGGTCCGTCAACGCCGCAGCCTAGCGCTTCTACTGGCTGAAGTCGCTTGCTACACAGAGGAATGTTCAGTAATCCTTATTTTCTCATTCTGCAGCTTGCAAACTGCTACCACCGGTATACAAGCCCCTGTATCCTTCCACATCATTACGCCGGGCTTATGCACTTAGAGGCCTCGATTATAATCAATACTGAGGCGGCATGGAAGCGAGTAATTACGTGGCGACATCGACAACCAGCAATGCATAGACAGGGTCAACTAATTCCCAGCGCATAGCATGAGTTACAAGAACTCTGCAGTGTAATGCCTTTGCCGGGTAAAGATTACGGACCGTCCGGATCGTGAGCTTGGCCACGTCGAGGTGTGAGGGAGGAAGGATCGGAATTCTCAGAAGAGTCTTTCGAAGAGTAACAATAGATCTTTAATTCGAGGTTTGGAGGCTTGGTAGGGGTTAGTCAAATGGCCGGTATCATATCCTGCTTTTAGCTACGAACTTGATGGAGCAATAGCAGCCCTAGGATAGATTTTACATCGCCTTAGTAAACTTCGAGAAGTGCAAAGTTGTCAGAATAAATTGTTTAGTACTCGGTATGGTGCGACGCGGGCTGCGTCGAGCTTTTGTGATTGGTTGTGCTGTAGTCTGAATGCATAAAGTCTGATATATTTGTGAGACCGTCAGTCTTGGTGAGCCCGAACTCGTCTCCTTGATTTAATCTCCTATGCCTTTCTCGCCACATACAGATAGAGCCAGTCAACAACCACGACTTTACCATCGCGAGCGATATCTTTCCATTCTTCACGAAATAAATCACGAGCTCTTTCTTTCTTCTCTTCCCAAGAGAACGTAGCAGCAAGAAGCCAGTTCGCAGTGTACTCGAACTGAGCATCGGCATCTTCCACGCCAAATAATGAGACGGGTTTGCCCGTAATATTGTCCAGCAACTCGACTGACTCGACGACCATTCCTTCCTCCTCGAGGATATGCTTGAATGAGTCGCCGTTTTGAATCCATTGTCTGTTTGAGGGCCATTTCAGCCCAAACTTTGCTGTCACTTTCTCCATCAGAACCCCTTGGATCAGGTTTTTTTCATGTGTGATGTCAATGACCATGCGTCCACCATCCTTCAGCCAGGGTCGCCAAGCTCTCACGACAGCAGCAGGGTCTTCAAAGAGGACGAAGGCGCAACTGCATATGAGGAAGTCGAACGTGCCACGCAAATCTTGCAGCTCTGCGCAGGTGTCTAAACTTGTCACATCATGATAGATGAACTTGATTCTCGAGCCAAGCTCCAGCTCGCGCGACTGTCGAGCCCGAGCCCCTTGAAGCATCCTCGTGCTGATGTCAACTCCGACTACTAAGCCATCCGACCCGACCATGTTGGCGGCGATGAAGGACTCGAGTCCGGTGCCGCAGCAAGGTACGAGGACTCGATTGCTAGGCTTCAAGGGTACCTTCTCCATCAGTCGCCGGGAATAATCCGGATGCCACGAATCTTCGTAGTTCGGCGCCCGGTCGTCGTACATGCGTGCCGCTGCCTGAGGTTGTGTCTCCATGTTGTCAGAGTTCGAAAGACTACTTGAAAGTGGTAAGAATATAAACGATATCTAGATAGCCAGGCGTAATTTAGGGGCCAGTTGAGAAAGCGGGCAGTCTCGCTCATTGCCAGAAATAAGTAAGCCGGGCATATGACGGGCTATAGCTATCCGTGATTATGGTATATAATGGAAATACTTGGCACCCTGACCTGAGTTGGAGTAAATTACACACACTCCTTAACAGGCCGAAATTAGTTCGCCAAGGATGGGCTTGAGTCAAAGTCCTACCCAGATGGAGATAAAATGTTCGAGATGAAGCTAGAATAATGACTCGTATTTAGAAAGGAATAATACTTGAGTTCATGCCCAGTTAAGTCGGGATACTACATGGTGGTAGCTACTTTGCAAGCACCAAGTTAGGTAAGATCTTCAAAAAAATTTTGTTTTACCAAGGGGTTTAAAAAATGCAAACATTGTCATCAATATTTTGAGATATGATGGAGATTAAGGCTTGCCATATTAAGCATCGATCTCCATGGAATCGTTATCGTTAATATCACTGTCCTCGCCATCCTCGTTGTACTCATAGTCCTCATCGTCCTCATCGTCCTCGTCATTCTCCATATGTCTAATTTCGCCCCCATCGTCCTTGTCGTCCTTACTGTCACGATAAAATCTCACATCCATGAGCGGCGTACTCGGACACGCTTCCAGAAATCCACAGACGGCATCACTTATCGATTTATTACGTTCCAGCCATGGGTCAATTCGGTGATACGGCAGCTCGCCATCTGTGACGGGAGCATCCTTCCGGCGTAAGATCAAATTAAAAGAAAAAAGCCGCCCACGACATATAAAATCCCCAAATGCAAGCAATTGAAGTGAATTGATTCCATCCGGTCCAAAAACCCAGCTTGCCAAATCTTGGAACTCCGGTGTCAATGACTCCGGCTCACCCCTGATGAAACCCCAGGAACCATACCGCTTTATGTCTAGCTTTGACTGCCGCAGGTGAAGTACTTTCAGCGTGCCTTTCTGGCAGTATGATTCAAGGAGAGATTTCTGTCATCGGAGGTTAGTACTCTTAAATCGCCTGATATTGTGGACGATTGTCACCTACCAATTTCAATGGGGGACAGGCTAGGCCGAGGCATTCGAGATTCAGCGCACCAAGGTAGTACTTTAACCTTTCCCAAGCCTTAGCGCCGCGCAGGGCCAAATTGATTAGATCCTCTTCTTCCCCGCGATACGGCATATCACCGAAGGTGCTTTCAGTCCTAACATGAAAAACCATTCGTCGAAGCGACAAGGCATGATGGAGAGCCGCCTCCCAGATAGGAAAGACGGAATTAGGCCTTATAACTTGGAGATATAACTCTTCTAAGCCGGTAAATGCATTGAGAAAGTCGCTAATTTCGTATTCTTCATCGTCGCCCTGGAAATCTAAGGAATTCTTAAATTCGAAGGACTTGAGATCGAAGCTCTGTCCAGACTCATAATATAGGGTACGCAATAAGGATTCCCACCCAGGACATGTTCGAAACTTAAGGGACTGGAGACGGCGGACGTTAAAAAATTCTATGAGTCTCTCAGGGGAAGTCAGGTAGAAAGCGGTAAGGGAAAGTCGTTTAAGGGGCAAGTTGATCTCGTTGGTTTTCCAGCAGCGCCAATCATCGAAATTGCGGTAGAAGTCAGATACGATGCAAAGTTCCCTAGTATATTGTAAGACGTAGGATCGCTCAGACTGATCCAAAAGAGCGGCTAGGTGCGTATTCGGTCGGCCCCGGGCAAATTTGTCTTGTCTCAAGGTAACCGATTGGTAAAGCACAGGGGCTGCATGCTCGTAGGCGGCCTTGGAAGCTTCACAAAAGGCTTTAAGGTCTTGCGTCCCCTCGACCTGGCAGATATCAGTACCAGGGAAGGACAAGGGATGTACTACTTATTATACACTACTAAGGATAAGTCGGATAATCTCGGCTGGGAGTTCAAGAAGATTCATTTTGTTGCTTTATGGTTTGCGCGCAGCATTAGCAGCGCCTCGAATTGTGAAAACTGCAGAGCGGGGTACTTAGTAGAACGTTGTCGAGATTTGAAGCAGCCGAGCCTAATTCCATGAGCTTAGCAATAGGCGCCACAACTGACTAGTATTCGAAAAAGGGTTTCATTCAATACTGGAATAAGGTCTTATAGTAAATAGTCGTGATTGAAGCCCTTAACGTGAAATGGTGCTAGCCATCAAATCCTAAGCGTGCGAAGTTAACTAGACTAGTCATAACTGATGCTACTACAGCCATGTACTAGTCTCCACTGTAGGACCGTCACGACGCTACCGCGATGTGGACTAGTCCCCGCCAACCCCCGGACTCGCTCCGCTTACTGCCCCGCATTCATCTCGCGGAAACTAACCTACGAAAAGAGGCCGATCCGTGGTGATAGCATCTGTGCCGTGCAACCAGCGGACGTGATACTTTGTCTAATGATGAATTCCTCAACAGTTCATCGGAATCATCGGCCGAATTAGTCTAATTAGTCAGTTCGGAGGTTCCGGCTTATCAAGATCTGTCTGAGCGGACAGATTTGAAGCTCGCAGATTTGTCAGCAGCTGATGGCAGCTGCACGCCAGCCAGAATCGACATCCAAGTTCATGATGGCAGTAGGTATGACTACGATTTGGATCGGGTTCTATATAAGAGCCGCATCAGGGATTATGTTTTTGATAATCATAACAAGTTGACTCGGAGGTTTAAATTTATTGCACTCATCTCGATAGTACGATACTCTTCACAATCTTACATTACACGACTTATAAACACGATGTCTTCCTCAGAGAATCATGGACTGCCATCTTCCTTCAAAGGATTGCTATTCAATTCCCCTTCAGAGGTTCCGAAGGTCACACAGCTTCCTACACCCAAAGTGGATGCTGGTTCGGTCGTCGTTCGCCCCCTCTATAGTTGGATAGCAGCCTACGCGGATGAGATCTATCAGAATGGTAATCCCCGGGGGTACGACCTTACGTTCCCTCTTGTCGGAGGCTCACATGCAATTGGTCGAGTTGCCGCTGTGCCAGCAGACGCCACAACCCTGAAGGTAGGGGATCTT
Organism: Xylaria curta; assembly: GCA_022495235.1. Lineage (NCBI taxonomy): Eukaryota > Fungi > Ascomycota > Sordariomycetes > Xylariales > Xylariaceae > Xylaria > Xylaria curta. Next base: position 12,441 of record MU376016.1, on the reverse strand, counting down.
GTCGCCGCAGAACCCCTCATCCGAGCTCGGGATGATGTGGACTCCAAGGTCCTACTGGCCATTTATCATGGTGTAACCAAGGAGGCTCAAAGACTATCCAAGAGCCAATGGCACAATGGTTCCTGGGCTGAACTGGTTCGTTTCCCACTTGAAAATGTCCATCGGTTTGATGAGGCGACCTTACAGAAACAAGGCGTCTCGATACAAGACCTTGGATATTTCGGCCAGTTTGCAGTCCCATATGGAGGTCTTCGTGAGGCAAACCTGATTGCCGGGGAGACTGTTCTCATTGCACCTGCGACTGGAAACTTCGGCGGTGCCGCTGTTCATGTTGCGCTTGCCATGGGCGCACGCGTTATTGCCATGGGCCGCAATGAGCAAATTCTCTCTGAGCTCAGAGACCTAGCGCCTGGACGTGTAGAAACAGTCAAGATCAGCGGGAATGCTGAGACTGATATTGCGGCCTTGGCTAAGTTCGGGAAGGTCGATGTTTTCCTCGACTTGACACCACCTACTGTCACCAATACGGGGCACATCAAAGCGGGGATCTTTTCAGTTGGGCCTAAAGGAAGGGTCAGCCTAATGGGTGGGATTAACGAGTTAACGATCCCCTATTCATACATCACGAACCAAGCTATCGTCTTAATAGGGGCCCACATGAATACGAGCAAACAAGCCAAAGATTTGATCAAGTTAATCGAAAGTGGAGTGTTGAAGCTGGGCGAAAAGGCGGGCCTGAAGACCAAGGGAACATTCAAGCTCGAGGACGGCGTGGAAGCTCTGAAATTGGCTAGTAAAGAGGCAGGGGCTGGTCGAGCAGTCTACTTCACTCCAAATCAGGAGTGAGCTGGCTAAATCAAGACCTAGGTAACGCTTGGTGGTAGTTACTTGTGTTGAAAGGACTGTAACAAGGAGTACTCATGTAGTAGTCAACCAATTTTCAACTTCGTACCAAGCTTCGTAAGCGTTGATTACGATATCAGGGAATCACACAATCGTCAGGTTACGACAGAGCGCGTTACCTAAATGGGCACCTCCTTATCACTATTAATCCATAAAGCGAACTAGTTTTCATACATTAGTTGTTTTAACATGTTCTTTCCAGGCCGACTAATATGTCGCTAAGTTACGTGTCCCTTTAATATAGTTTTCCGGTTCCCTTATTGATAAAGCGCGTGAATAGAATAGGAAATGCAGGAGTAGGCCCTTATTTAAGAGCCTAGTGAGCATACCAATTATTTGTGAGCCTACTCACTATGCCTACTTTGTTATACCGTCAACAAATCTTTCACAGAGGATGCCTTGCTCCGAGATAAGCTTCGAGCTAGAGAAAATATCAAGCCTTAGAGAACCCTTGACAATAGATTAGTCGGCATTCACACAGGTTCCCTTTCATGGCCATTCAGGAAATGGTCAAATACAAGCTAATCACGAATCCACGAATCGACTATGTCACAGATTTCCAAACTTTCTTCTTTCCTCGTGGTGTGACCATTGATACTAGGCAAAGAGTAAACGTGTGAGCTGCCTACTCCCAAAGCTAATAAACATGCCAAACCACCCAGTCCAGTTAATCAAGCCAATAAGGGTCTAGGTTCTCCAAAAACTCTAAATCCACGTTAACGAAGCTCTTCCAGAGATCGAACTCGCGGATCCACGGCTTGGTCTGGATAGCGAACGTCACGGCAGTAGCATAACGAAGCAGATCAAGCTGGTCAACACCCATGACGAGGATAACATCACTACGGTGAATGACGCGATCACCGAGTTGCTCATCGAGAAGATCAAGGCGAAGTTTTAGGTTGTTGTACATACTCCACTCGGACACGGGGAAATCTTTTGGGATAAAATTCCACTTCCACGAGCGCCCGACGCAGTCAAGGAACGAGGAGCCGACCTGGTTACCCTCGCCCAACATGGCCGGGTAGAAGTGGGGTGCAGACCAGAGGCGGAGAACAGCGAAGCGGGCTCCTCGGTGCTCTGCTGCGAAGTCTCGGGCGACAGGGAGAAATACGGGAAAGTCCTCCGGTCGCACCAAACCTGGCCAGGTCTTCGGGTATCTGGATGCATGCAGTGGATCGGCATAGTTGATGAATAAGTCCACCTTGTCCGGACGGTGAGGCTCGGCGTTAGCCACTGCGACCCCGGGGCAGATTTCAGGAGTATTTTCTAGGAGCGCGGGGGCAATGATGCCAGCGAGGTATACTAAGATAACGTTAAGATTTAGGTCATCGAGAGACAAGTAGGCGAGTAAGGCGGATAAATATAGTCTTCTTACATTTGGCGATGATGGGCCGAATAGCGATGCCCCACTGCAAAGGCATAACATCCACATAATAGGATTTGGTCTTTTGAGCTTTGGATATGATGTCGTCCAATTCCCCCCAAAACTTTTTTGGTCGGTATCGAAAACTGGTCTTTGTACGAATATCCGGCAGAGTTGAAGCGCGTTGACGTGGATCGTGCAGAGGGGATTCCCGATATTGCTGACCTTCTTGAGACTTGAAAAAGTCTGTGGCGGGTTGGCACTCCTCGAGGTCCGGGAAGAAAATGGCCATGTATGCCCAAGCTTTCAGAATATCTTGGGTGATGAATGGGTGAGGCCAGGGAGCCGCTGCCACTTCGGTATAACCGGTGTAATCCGTCCTGACCTCGAGCCATTCTAACACCTCCAAGGTAAACCAAAGCCAAACATGGTTGCTATGGGTCCCTTGTTGGTTCAAGATACCGTTCACTATAGCACACGTCTCTTTGTATTTTCTTGGGGCGTCCGGCTCCAGGTCGCCATCGTGAAATGCTTGTAAGAAGGCTAAATCATGTTAGCTAAGAGGCGCGGGGAGAGATGATCTAGCAGAATAGAATACCATCGGCACGATCCTTTTCCATGAGCATCGTTCTGTCTATATTCTTCAGATTTCTGGCGAACTCTTTATCGCTCAAACCTTTCCTAATTTTCCCAGTAGACAATTCTAATAGTCCGACATTCGAGACTATGCTCTTCTTCGTATTCATTTGACTTTCGTCGATCCTAGTGATTTCATCTTCCCATAACCGTGGCAAACGCCAGTGTTTTGTGATGCTGGTATTTTCGTCCTTAAGGCCTTTTTCGGGTTCCTCATTAGAGACAGCACCATCCAAATCATAGACGGAATCGCCGGTCCTCAAGGACTCATCGGTATCGTTGTGCTCGTCCAGTAGGTGACGAGGATTCTGAGAATAGTGGCTCGACTCTACGGCAAGTTTAGCGAAATACCTAGAAATTGTACCAGAACCATCTTCAGCCCGTGTAATAGCATTGCTGACTTCCTTGAACGGCACGTTGGGATTAAAAGACACCAATTCGTCTGGGAAGAGTATAGCATCCTCTTCTGCGTCAGCTTCGTTGTAGAATGTGTGTAGAGATGCGTCTAGTGTGCTGTCGCCTGGAAACGCCTTCGTTGTCTTTTTTGTAATGTCTGTTAAGATGAAAGTATTCCTTGGATCTGTGACCTCGTCCCAGAGACTCTTTACTTCCTCCCCGGGTTTGATCAAACGCACTCGATTCGTCTCATGGTTTCGTGTGAGCGTGCGTAGGATGGGTTCCTGATGATTGTACATATCAACTGGCTTCGAAATGCGCCATGCCTTGCGAAGTGCCTATGTATCGTTAGTCTCACGCTCAAATTTGGATAGTATTAAGTAACGTGCCTCAACGATTGTGTTGTAGAGAAGATTCCCACTCTGTCCGGGAACGAAGTGCCATATCCACACTTCGTAATAATCGTCAAATCCTAGATGCCAGTTTCGATACTGCTCTACGAATTCAAAGTACTCTGGTCCGATTTCTAGTTCGATGTCCCATTCGTTCTTGGTTGCACGTCCTATGCCCCTTTTGGATCGCAAGGTCCAAAGCGCCTCTTCGCCACGCGGTGCCGTGATGATCTTGCCTGTCCTACCATCCCGAACGCAGATTAGCAGCTCGCCTGTTCGCATAGTACAGTACTGAAGGAACCGACGAGTGACCGAGTCGTTTCTCTTCATGTGGCCTACGATGATATTTCTGGCCTCTACGAAGTCGTGTCGGCGTCTCTGCTGACTCCGAGAACCACCAGCCTGAAAACGATGACTGAGGTTCTCGGCACTGAGATCGATGAAGAAAGGAAAGAAGCCCTGTAGGCAAATTAGTAATAATCCGTGGAAAAATGCAGGCATGTGTTCAAAGCACGTGGTAGAATAGACTCACCAAATCGTGTAACTGCTTGGTCAATCGATCCGTCCCCCAAGACACCCAATTCGATGCCGGGAAGTATTGCCAAGAAGCTAGAAAATTTAAATCCGAGAACTCGTTCCAGTTTCTGCACAGTTGAACCGCCTTTCTGAGATCACACCCTTTTGCGATGACAGAAAACTGTAGCCAGCCTTCCCGAGACATGGAAGACTCACTAGAGTAGTTCCAGATACTCTTTCCACAGATCTGAACCTTTGTCTTCTTGGGCTGCTCGAGTGCTATCCCCAGAAGCTCTTTCAGGCTTTTGACAGGTTCGCCCAATACCTTAGCTCGTTTCACAACCATGTTTTCGTAGTACCAGTCTGGGCCTTGCAAACGGCCAAATCGGCGGTCTTGTAAAATGATATCTTCAAACGAGAGGTCCTCGTGTTCATCATCTTGAGTTGCTATTGTCTCAGGTTCATCTTCACGGAGAAGGTCGGCACAAGCATCTCTAATGTCTTGGAGACTCGGCTGCTCAACCTTGAGACATAAATCGCGTAAATCAGCCTCGGTGATCTTGGTGTTGTTGAGAAACTCGTCTACACTAGCCGCTTGCAACGCGGCTGGGAGTAGCGACGCATGCGACAAGAGAAGACGACAAAACAGGAGAAGCTTGATCTCTTTGATGTCCTGCATCAGCGTATCAATTTCGTCATCCTCCATGGGTGGTGTTTTATCGTGTGTTCCATGGGGAGTTTCTAGGGACCCAACAAGGATGGGCCCATGAACTTCATCGTAGTTTTTCTCGACTCCCTCCTTGAGACGTTTCCGTATTTCTTCTTCTGTTTCAATGTTGCTCTTGTCCAGCTCTGTTGTATCATCACTACGAGCCCGCCCAGTTTCTTCGCTGTCCATCATGGCCAAAATTCGGGTCTGGCCGGCACGTTCATTCTGTTCAGGAGGCTTGTTTGCCATACTGAGTGTCTTCGGGTCTTTTGGTTTAGACTTCTTTTTTGGCTTTTTCGTTTGAGTGACTTCGGTAGACAGATTTGGGGTGGTGGCGGATGTTGACTGCTTCTCTTCTTCCTCTTCCTCATTCAGTACTTCCATCCACAAGAAGTGCTTGATGAGATCAACATATTTGCATTTCTCGTCTTCGAGAAAGTCCTCGATTGGATCCCACATCTCCGCATCTTGCTCGCTCTCCGTCGCTGTATTGATGCGCTCTTGGTAGGCACTTTCGAGGAAAGCTTCCTGTCTCCGCCTCTCTTCTTTCTCGCGTTGCGCTCGGAGACGAGTCTGCATCTTCTTCCAATGACGTTTAAACATTGCTGCGTCAAGTTTGACCTTCTTGGCTTCTTTCTCACGGTTCGTCTCCTCCACGTGCTGAACTTCCTCTACCCATGTGAACCATTTCTCCTTTGCGTACAGTACCTCGGCGGTGCGTTTGACAACCTTTTCCAGAGCACGAAGCACAATATGTCTTCGATTCGATAAAGTATCGAGGTATGCTTGATGTCCGTAATCCAGTTTCAAGGGAAAGAAATGCTTACTGGTATGACACTAGAGTCAATAATATCCACTTACGATCACCACCACTCGGGGTTCTAGGGGCTGCTAGGAATAGCAAATGCAAAATATGCCCGTTCGGGCAATTCGTATCTCCGAGATATGCTAAAAGGCGGAATAAAGGACTCAAGCGGACTTACTGATGAAGTTTCCTGGCATCAATGACCTTACCTAAGAGAACGTACTCGTTGAATAGATGAGCATGGATCTGGTTCAAAACAGTCTCATCTTGGACTTGTTCGAATGTTTCATTGGCAAGAGGCGTCTCGCTGGATTTAAGATACGGAGGGGCTTGTTCAGCCAACCCGTCCAGTTGCGCATTCCTCTTCTTGTATCCAGCATAGAGACCGTAGCACTGTTTGCCATGGAACCCGCAGAATAAGTTATCCCAAACTGTTGCGGCCCCGGTGCATCGCTTGCCGTCTGACAGGTTCAGGGCCTTCCAATTTATTAGCTTTTGCGGTTAGACAGAGCAAGGCGATGAAGACAAACCTGGCAGATAGCTTCTGATAGCAGCGACATTGTCGGTCGCCTATGTTCAAGAAGTTGAGCAGAAGGAGTTTAAATTGATTGAATAAGATATCTTTAAATGAACGGTCGCTATTAGGATATAAAAAGATTGTGGAGAGATCTTGTCGTGTCTCAAACCAAGTAACTTACGACGTTGTTAACCCACTATTGCCTTAAGGGTAAAGCTAAAAAAAACAAAATTATATATTATTTTAATATCATTGAACCCGCTTGACTTGTATACCTATAATCTCTTCTCGTTGTCTTCTCTTTTTTTGAGTTATCTTGAGTCGTAGATGTTAAGCGGTGTGTATCGTGTTCGTCGTCTTTCGGCGCCCGCTCTTAATCCTTGGGCACGAAAATTTGAAGTAAAGAGCACTTAGTCATCATGGGTTAAATCATTGGATATGATGGAATCTTTCTACTTTCGTACTACTCCATCGACACGACTAGCCAATCAGAGCCTTCAACGTAGACGTGCGGTCGACGATAAATACACTTAAACTACTTAATTATGCTAAGAAATATCCACTGGCCTGCGAAGCTTTCGGTGCGCTTTGGGCAAACTGCGGCTTTTGCGCGAAGTTTCAGGTGCCCCGCATGCCAAGAATCGTCAAGTACTAGGTACCCTACTGGAGAGTTTTGGATGCTCATAGGAGTAGGTCAAGATAGTGGCTTTATGGCGTGTTTGTTTGGAAAAGAAAGGGAAAGAAATAATATCGGTCAAGCAATGGACAAGCTCTCACGTTGGGGACACTGTTATGCTTCCTCCTACATAAATTTTTGTGGCGGACTTTTTCCTATGGCAATTTTTCGAGGCGAGCGTTACTCTCATTAAATGAACAACGATGCCAGGGCTGTTTTTGGAACAAGAACTCGATCGCATCAGAACTAGAAGCCGTATATCTAGTTTTAGTCCTAATATTGAAGGTTGCTAAGCAAAAAGCGAACTTTGTCAGCTAGCCGTTCGTTATATTAGTATTCCTAGGTGACTTTTCGCGGTCGCTAAACTTTCAAGTGCCACGGTACATAGCCATCAGATAGCCGGGGTTCCGTACAGCGTTACATTATAGTGTGGATATTGATTTTGTAGAAGGAATGATGAAAGCTCTCCGTGAGGGGTTCTCCGGGGCGGCTGCGTGCTTACAGGTACCTAACGCAGGTATCTAGATATTCTATATAGTTTTCCTCCGAAGTGAAACTCTGATGCACACTGCTAGCTCCCTAGATGCCATACCATGAAGACCGAATCGCTCGATAGCAAGGCGATTCAACGTCTCTGCGACAAATGCGCAGAATATGATTGGGTTTACATCATCAGTGGGTACAAGACTCTTGTTGCCAGTTGCCTGGAAGACACCAAATGTCCCAAATCATCGGCATGGGGCACTACAAACGTTTTAGGAGGCACCTATTATCGCCGTGGACATTATCCGGGAGTCTTTTTCAAGACAAACCCCCATCCGAACCCGAATCATAGAAAGACTTTCATACTTCCTTTGCTGAGCATTGAGGAGATGAAAGATACGTCTTCAACATGTAGGGTGTGCGGCTTTATCATCAGGTCAACCTTAACGCCAATTTCCGATCTGACGAAGACAGTCTTTTGGAGAAGTGAATGGCCGAACAACTCGGAGGACTGTTTAGACTGTTATGTGAATATCGGCTCGACGATTATGTCTGATGTTCACATCACACTTCTAGAGAACACGCTTACTCCCGGTCGGGACAAGTTTCGATATGGTAGATTGGTCAAACCCGAATGTATTGACGTTCAGACCATTAAGGACTGGATGTCAAATTGTCGGCAATACCATGGAGAGGTTTGTTCGCGAAATCAATCAGAGCCTGTCCTCCCGCCATTGTCGGCTGAGATACGCGCAGCTTTCCGGGTAATCGATGTCAAGGAGAAGACAGTCATTCCTACCTCGCCTGACAATGATTACGTGGCACTCAGCTACGTATGGGGAAAACAGAAACCGGGTCGCTCATTCCGCCAGGCCTTCCTTAATCCGTTGCCAGCCGACCTATATCAAGCTCATAGTTTGGCACTGAACATGGAAGAAATCCCCAGAACTATCCAGGATTCCATCAATGTTGTGGAGAGGCTTGGTGAACGCTACCTCTGGGTCGACGCCCTCTGCATTTTTCAAGATGATGTCATTCATAAAGCGCAAATGATTGGCATCATGGACAGGATCTATCGTCAGGCCGTCCTGACTATTATCGCCGCAGGCGGCGACAGCTCCGACTCGGGTCTCGGTGGATTACAGCCGGGATCGCGAAACTTCGAGCAAGTGGTAGGCACGATATGCGACCAGCGCGTTATCAAGCTGTCTCCTCGGGTTGATGGTCTTCTCAGCATTTCACCTTGGGCAAGCCGTGCATGGACATATCAAGAACAGCATTTCTCGAAGTTTAAGCTGATCTTGGTCGGAGATCGTGCGTTTTATCAATGCCCAAGCGCCAACTGGTGCGAAGACGTGACAGAGTATGTTCGCAAGGATAGGAAATCTAGAATATCATCCAACATCAATTATGCCAGCGGGTGGCCTTTTGACGCGGTTTCGAACTATAGCGACCATGTCGAACAATATACCAGACGGCAACTCAGTTTCCCTGACGACATCCTGAATGCCTTCAGTGGCTTCATTCAAGAGCATTCCCGAGCGCATCACACGGAATTTTGCTGGGGTCTGCCTAAGCGTGACTTTACGAGTGCTTTGTTGTGGATAGAAAAATGGCATGGACCCAAAGCTGATAAGCCGGGACTTCAACGCCGCCATCCGATCAGTGATAAAGATTTTATATTGCCATCGTGGTCGTGGGCTGCGTGGGAAGGCCGTGTCCATTTTCCTTTCCTCTCCATGCCTGGATATGCTCCTTGGAATATCGATTGGGAATGGAAGTCTGTGGAGAACCAAGTCAGCCACGAAGTAGTCTCGAAAAATGGAGTCATTACCTGTACCTCTGAGTTCGCAGAGCTAGAGCCACACTCCATTGACATCAATCACGGTGCTCTGCGGATCGATGACGGGTCTCTCTGGACGCAGGGCAAGAATCTATTCGTTCTCTTAGCGTCGTTTTCTCGGCCTATGAGGTACATCGAAGGCGTTGAGAACGTGGAGTCTAGGAATTATATTGTGATGATGTTGCAACCTGGAGATAATGACAAGTTTCACCGCAAAGGACTAATGGTCTGCGCGGACGCGCAGTGGAAAGCCGCTAAGCCGAAGACGCAGACTATCCATTTATCGTAATAGGGAAAAAATCACGCTTATTAGGTTGGTAAGAATGGTTAAAAGACGAGGTGTTGTGCTCAAAATGACGAAGGCATGACACCTACCTGCCCACCAGCTAACCTGGTGCACCCCTTGTAATTGGTGCCAACCTACTGGCGAGGGCGATTTGGTATCACTGACAAGCCCTTCACTCCCTTGAGTCCCATCTTGCCAACGGTACTCTTTTCCAGGCTCGGGACTTCAGCAGCACCGAGGCCTTCGAGTGCAAATTTGTTGGCCTCCGCTACAAGTCTGACGTTATCCCAACCCATGCGCTTCACATAACTTTTGTAGAACCCAAGCCATGCCTGGTATGTCTTTCCTTGGCTGTCCATCTGCTCGGCAATTCTCTTGATGTCGGTTTGAGCGGTCAGATCTGCAGGGTGTTCATTGAATGTAATGCCCTTGAGTTCCCATTTCGAAAACCAAGTTTCGTGGGCCGAGATAATGAACGTGCCCCTGCCCTCGGCGCCGGCCCTAGCTGTACGCCCGAGACGATGCACATACGATTCTTTATCGGAAGGGATCCCTACCTGGAAGACGTTGGTAACTGCGGGAAAATCCATGCCGCGAGCTATGACATCCGTGGCGATCATGATACCATTTCCAGCTTGGCGATATTGTTCGGTCACATTAGTGCGCTTACTCTGGGTCATTCGCGCATGCAGTTGAAGAATAGGGGGCATATCGGGGAATTGCTGGAGCACTTCGGTGTAAAAGCTCACAAGCCCTGCTGTGGGTGCGAAGACGATAGCCTTGAATGTCTCTGCTCCTACTTCTCTCTGTTCTTGGCGTAATGCGCCCAGTAGAGCAGCCGCCATGTCGGAAAAATCGGGCACTATGATTAACTGCTGTGGGACACGCTCATGTGTGTTGATTTCGCCTTGTTGTATAGTCGAAATGTACTTATACTCTTTCGAAAGCACCAGACTGGACACCTTTTGAACATACTCTGGGACAGTGGCTGAGAAAAGCATGCCTTGTCTAGGTTTGACAGTTCTATTCGGTAGGCATCCAACGATCTGCTTCAAGGAGGGGAGGAAACCCATGTCTAGTAGCCGGTCTGCCTCATCCAGCACCAAGGTATCCAGTTGCTGCAGCTGCTCAACGACAGGACTTGAATCTCCCCCAAGATGATCATAAAGCCGCCCGGGCGTTCCAATCAATACGTCGCAGCCTTTCAGGATACGTCTTTCCTCGACATCTTTCTTGGTGCCGCCGATAGCAATACAGACCCTATACTGAGGTAACCGCTGCAACAAGGCCTCGGCTTCGGTGGCAATCTGCAATGCCAGTTCTCTGGTGGGTGTGATAACTAGAAGAGATACAGCGGAACCTGGCTTGATGTTCCGGCTGACTAGATTCTGGAGAGCAGGCAGTAAGAATGCGAGGGTCTTGCCGGTACCTGTCTTGGCTTGTGCTAGAATGTCCAAGCGTTCGTTGAGAATAGGTCGGATGGTGGCTGCTTGAACAGGAGTCATGTATTCAAACTTCAGATCCTCAGCGATGGTGAGAAGCAAGGTCGGATGAACGAGACCGCCTTCCCTCAAGTCGCTAAATTTCTGTTCATCGGAAGATACTGGGATAGTCAACAGGGCAGAAGAGCCCGTGGCCATTTGCCCAACCGACGGGCTGCTCGGTTCATTGTGAGTGTTGGTGTGTTTCGTCGCCTGTTTACTGAAGTTCTGTGTAGACGTTCCTTTGCCTCTCCATTTGGCGGATTGCTTCGACTTCGCGTTATGTTTTGAAGCAGTCATCTCGTCCAGGAAATTGCGCGTCAACGGAGAGGTGATGTGCTTGTAAAGTTGGCGTCGAAGGATGGAACGGTACATACCGAGAGCTTGGTTAGGGACAAGGGTGTTGTTGCCTAGGCTTTTAATCACTACTGTCGTTTCGAATCGAAATATCGCGCCCCACCCACAAAAACATAGACACACACACCCAATCTTCGGGTTTTACCGACAATTGCGTTTTCTACCTATAAATAGTCAATTTAATCGCAAATAAAGCGTTTTTAGTGTTAAAAATAGCAAAATTAAAGCTTGTTTTTAATGTTTAGTACATTTAAATACTTTAAAAAGTTTTATAAAACATGCTTAATATTTTAAAAGCTATAAAAGCTATTAAATTATTATTAAATTTTTATAAATATATACTTATAATTTATAAGCTATTTATTTATTAATATTATAAATAACTATAATAATTTAACGTTTAAAACATTAATAATATTATTTTTAATATTTATTTATTTTTTATTGCTATTATTTTTGTTGTTATTATTGTTTATATTTTTGTTTAAGCTGTTTTATTATTTATTTTAATTAATTTTATAAAGCAAAAGTTAATTAAGCTATATTTAAATATGTTTATTTAATTAAATAAAATTTAGCTTTATAGTTATATAATTTAATAATTTAATTAATAAAAAAATCAAAATATTATTATATAAAATGTTTTTAAAAAATAAAAAAAAATTTAAAAAAGTTATTAAAGCTATTAAAAATACTAAAAATAATAAAAATAACAATATATATAATAACACTTTTTATAAAACTATTATTATTAAACGGGCTATTATTATTAAAAAAAGTAATAAATTAAAAGTTAATTTTAAGCTTATAAAAAAAAAGCTTATAAAAAAAAAGCTAAAAAAGCAAACTTTTATATATTATTAATATAAACAATTATTTAATATTAAAACTAATATTTTTTTTATTATTATTATTATTAATATTTTAATTTTTAAAGCTTTTAAAAGTTTTAATTTTTTAAATAAAGCTGTTATTAACTTTATTATTAAATTTTTGCTTTTTTAATCGCTTTTTTAATTGCTATAATAAATATTATTAATATTTTTAATAAAAATTAACTTTTTAAAATTAGTTTAGC